>CABHPP010144349.1:0-45930 GCA_902168425.1 Peromyscus attwateri | reverse complement strand
TGTTTCAACAGAAGCAGAGAAAGAGCTGGTGTGCAGACAGGCACACTCAGAGCCAAGATGCTTCACTGCAGGAGCAGCCCTCCACTCAGTTTTCCACATTAGCATTTCCATGTTGGTGCTGTTCAGCAGTCCCGTTGGGATGTGAGGGGGAATTGGCTGCCACATCTGCCGCCCCGACATGAGCAGGGTCGCCTTGGCTGACATGGAGAGGCAGCTGTGTCCTGCTCAGGGCTCAGTGTGTGACTCTCCTGGACCTGGGGTTTACAGTTAGGACTGGACCTTCAGGAGAGAGAATGAGACTGTGATTCTGTCTAGGGCACAGAAGCATCTGTGTTCCCTGCCGTGAGCCTCCAAAGAAACTCTAAAAGTGTCAGTACCAGGACTGCTTGTTCGGGTGTGTCACCTCGGCACTTGGGGGCTGAGGTAGCTGGGTCACTGTCTTACTCAATGTCCTATTGCTGTGAAGAGACACTATGACCACGGCAACTCTTACAAAGGAAAGCATTTAATTGGGGCTTGCTTACAGTTTCAGCAGTTTAGTCCATTATTATAGTAGAGAGAAGCATGGTGGCATGCAGGCAGACATGGTCCTGGAGAGGTAGCTCAGAGTTCTATATCTGGATCAGCAGGCAGAAGGGAGAGAGAGAGAGAGAGAGAGAGAGAGAGAGAGAGAGAGAGAGAGAGAGAGAGAGGGAGGGAGAGAGCGCTACTGGGCCTGGCTTGAGCTTCTGAAACCTCAAAAGCCACTTCCTCCAACAAGGTCACACCTACTCAACAAGACCACACTTCCTAATAGTGCCACTCCCTATGAGCCTATAAGGGACCATTTTCATTCAAGCCACCACAGTCACCGCTAGTTCATGGCTAGCTTCTGTTCCATAATGAATTCCTAGCAAGCCTGGCCTATCTTGTGAAAAGAGAAACCCTATCATGTTTTAAAGGAACTTTTTTCCTGTGTAAAAATTCATTGTAAATTTGTGTTTTGAAAAAGCATTGATTTAATCCTATTTTTTCATTAAAATTGTTTTAAAGTGTGCCATTCTGCCAAGAAGTTTGTGTCTACAGTCCTGCCTCTGCCACTGAACTGAAGGACTGCAAGCCTGTCTCACCGTGCCCACCGTGGCCATTATTTTAGAAATGTACTTGCTGACAACCTTCCAGACACAAAGGAACTTGCTTTCATAACTCCTTGCTTATCTGAAGACAGGAAGTAGTCATAGTAAAACCTGGAGCTCAGGCCACCAGAGCCGTCCAGGTACTACAGAATGTTTGACAGCTGGAGATGCAAATGAGGTAAGTCTCACTACACTTGAAAAGAGAGATAACTTGCATGCAGTCATAGGTGGCAAACTGAAAAGTCCCAGGGCCTTTTTTCTGTGTTTAAAACAGTTAACTTTATATCGTTTAGCCCAGGGGGCCATGCCTCACTTTTTCTTACTTTGCCAGTGGATCACAGAGAACAGGTCAATAGTGTGACCAGTTTGTCTTTAGAGTGCGTCACATTTTTGCAATTAAACACCCTCACTCCTGAGCAACGTTCAAGACAGGCTTGTGCAGTGCTCTGGTACATGGAGCTCATTCATGGCTCTCAAAGGAGTGTTTCCTTCTCCTGCCTCTCAACCCTAGACCCAGATATCCTTAAACAACAGGGAATGAGTTTTCCTTCCTCATTGTCCCTCAAGTGTGCCTGCAGACTTGAGCATGAGAGATACTAAGTTAATGAGCACACCCATCACAACGCCGTCTGCTTCTAGCAGGGATCGCACTGTGGAAGACATGAGTTGTGCTCCCTCCAAGCTCAGGTGCTCCCTCCTTACTAGTGATATCAGGGGAAGCCTGTGTGGTGACTGCTGGGTTTATGCTTATGCACAACCCTCTGACATGTGCGCAACCACTAATAGCTGCTTATAGTTTTCCAGTGCTATTCTCGATAAACAGGCTGTGTGTAAGGTCTGCTCCTTAAGGTAAAGCTTCCCAAGAGCTCCGTCGCATTATGTTTTCAAGGGGCACAGACACTGCTAGTCCCTACACTACCACTTTACTACTGTAGGGAGAGTATCCCAGGCTTAGAAAATTGCCATTCTTAGGTATCAAGATGTCAGTCTCCCACCACAAGGGAGACTCTGAATTTTAAGTACTCATAGCCAGGATGTGGAAACAAACAGCAAATTTTCCTATGTCTCCTACATCAACATGGGGGAAAACATCCTAGGGATGGCAGCAGCCCACCATAAACACGGACATCTAGAAGTCGCCTTCATGCTGTACCACAAGATTTTAACATGAGAACCTGCAGCTTCCATCTCCTTTCCCATGACGGATCCCTCACTCATTCTGCCCTCCTCTTCCTGCTTCTCATCTTTGCGGACAGTACAGAACTTGACATTGTCATCTTTTAATCAGGTTTCTGGCCGCTCACACACATGCTTGTCCTTTCAAAGACATGGGGACCAAAAGTGGTGTTGTCATGACTCGGGAATTTTATGAGTAGGAGATTTGGGTCTGTCTGTGCCCACATGGCCCAGCTGTTAGACGAGCTGGCAGGTAAACAGGGTGGGTCCACATCGGTGAGTGTTTTGACTGCCTTTTCTTCCATCAGGCAGCCAGTCACAGGCTTATCACTGGTGTGTGGCAGAGCCCAGATTCTTCTTCTCTTCATCCTGTAGCCTACTGAGTGATACAACAAAGAGGTTAGCCTTCCCTGTAGCTACACAGTCACCAGAGGACGGTGGACCACCTAAGGAGATGTGTGTGGCTCTCAGGAGCTCAGGCACTGAGGAGGGGTTTCCTAGACATGACTTTACTTATCTTCTCAACTCTGTGTGTGCTGCGTAGGTACATCACCTTCCTGTTCCATAGAGGGGGAGCAAACTCAGGTTTAGGATGAGCTCAGGTTCCACCGTTAGCATTTCTCAAGTTGTGCAATTCCTACATCAGGGTTCATTCTAGAACAAGGGTTCTTTTTGTTTTCCATTTTTGGTATTCTGTAAGAGGAAGGCAGTCTCTTAAGATCATAGTAAAACTCCCTCTCACTTCCTCCCGCTCCAAAGACAAGTCACTCTTACCAGGGGCTCATGTGTCCTTCCAGACATCAGTTTGTCACACTGGGTTTCTGAGCACAGCCTCCTCTCAAGCAGTTTGTGACACAGTCGTGAATCTTTCCTGGTTCTTGGACTGAACGAGTGTTGAAGCAGGTTAGCAGCATCCCTGGGTCCAGCATCCCGTTAGGTCTCCCTCCACAGCACAGCTCCTCCTAGCTCTGGGCACCCCTCTGTCTCCTGTCATTACCTAATGATCTCTAAGGAGAGCCTGTGTCCTGATGAGAAACAATACACTAAGGTGCTGGATGAGCAAAGATCCATATTGTTACTGGGAGTGGAAGAAAGAGCCCGCTGTCTTTATTTCCTGTTTGGAAGTTCAGCAGTATGGCCTGTTTCTTCAAGGTTCTAGGGATCACTAATTCTATCCTCAGGCTCCTGAGCACTGGGATGACAAGCAAGCACCACGTCAGCTTAGCCATACTTCTTGATAGCTGCTGTTTGCTGAGTGTGCTGGTTGACTGAGAGTGTGAGCCTCTCTCTCTTCAGGCACTGGGATGGAAAGGGATTCGGGATTTCCAGGTGTGCCTCCAGGCATCTCTGAAACTCTTTGTGCAGAAACACATTTCCTCAGGGCCTCGTTTAGACATTTGGACATTTTCTGTACGTCTTAGTCACTCTGCTCTATTCCTTTAGATGCTTTGTTGAGAAACTGAAAAAAGACCTTAAATATGGAATTACTGTCGGCACTGGGACGACGATAAAGAAGGTGTCTCGTCCCTGTCGCAGTGGCCGACCTAAAATCTCCAGAGCAGCACAGAACTGCGCAGACAGAAGCCTCAGATCCCCAGCACTGGGGGGAGGGGAGCTGGCGCTGCAGAGCAGCAGAGAGGAGAGGGATGGCAGGTTCGGGGTCAAGTCATGTGTGAGACATGGCTGCCTCTCCCGACCTGTCCTCTCTCTTTTCTGACTTTAGAACTGTTCTCATTTGCTGTTTCAGTGCTGCATCTCAGACTAAAAAATCATCTTCCCAAGGCCAGGAGCCTGAAATGTCACCTCCTACAGAGGTACACCAAGGAGTACAAACAGCACCTGGCAGACAAGGTTGGTGTGAAGAGCAGAAAGCCAGGAGGAGTGTATGACAGGCTACTTGGCCTGTGCCCTGGGACTGCGCTGTGGTCACCAGTGGAGTCTGTGATTTTAACGGACCAGTTCATTTTGGGGGAGTAAAGACCAGTGACTCAAAACGGTCAACCTCCAGTGGTGATGTGGAGGATTCTCACATCAGCTTATGGGCCCCAGAGGGTGACTTGAGGACAGACATCTGTGAACTTCCTGCCATATCTACAGCAAGAGACCTGACCACAGTGAACTTTCTCACCAGAGCATAGGTGTTTGAGATGTCGGGTGTGAGAAGTTTAGATCCTGTGCTTGTCCCTAAAGCTTTTTGTAGCCATTCATCTTCCCAGTGGTGTGCAGTGGGTCTTGTTGGGGAGAGTTAGTTTTGGCTCATGGAGATGGGTCCAGGGCTCTGCAGTGCTCTGGTATTGGGCCAGAGTGTACACTGGAGTCACACATAGACTGCTGTGTGTCTGTCTGCTGGACTGTTCCCTAGTCTGGTGTTGATGGTCTGCCGAGGGCTGAGCGGCTCTGATCCAAACATTCCTACAGCACTGAATAGAACGGGTTTATTAATGACATTTTGTGTTTTTTATCTGCCACTGAATTCAAGTGATCTTCAGGAGCAAAACTGGAGGCTTTACTTCCGATTGGAATTCACTTGAGACTGCCAAGACAGGTGGTGTAACTGTGGAGATGGTTCAACTGTTCAGCATTGCTTGGGATACAAAATGCACCTATAGGCGTAGCTACAGAATGGAACTGTGGGTGACAGGTTACGGGGGACAGACAAAGAAGGGGCACCAAGATTACAGAAGGGAACCGTAGATGGCAGGTTACAGGGGACAGACAAGGAAGGGGCACCAAGATTACAGCAAAGACTAAAATGAAGGCTGGAGAGTCTCAGTCCATAAAGTGCTTGCCAGGCAAGCATGAGGACCTGAGCCTAGCCCAAGAACCCAGCATTCATAATGATAATAATTAATAAAAAAAATAATGCAGGGCTAGGAGTGCTCGCAACCCCAGCACTAAGAAGGCAGCAACAGGTCGACCCCTGGGGCTCACTGACCAGCCAGCCAGGCCAACTGTGTGAGTTTCCAGACCAGTTATACTCTTTCTCAGAAAAATCAGGTCGTCCATATCTGAAGAGGACACCAACAATCTATGGCTAACCTCCACGCTCCTGCATATGCATGCGTACAAGCCAACAGATACACACACACACACACACACACACACACACACACACACACACACACACGATCCTGAGAAGATTGAGATTTATCTGTTACTGAAGACAGCTAGCAAGTGGGGGGTGGCGTTGTTTCATGGCTCTAGGGGTATTGAGGCAAGCATGGTTTCTGTGCTAGTATGTCAGACCTGAATAGAACTACACTCTGGACATCTCCATGCTGACAAAACTTTTTCTTCTGAGATGTGAAGTATTGGCCTATATCCATTTCTCTTTAATAGAAGAAAAAAGAAGAGGAAGTATTACAGACTGTTGCCTTCTGGGAAAAAAATCAAGAACCTACAAAAACCATCTAAATAGTTTACCAAGGGAGACTCTGGTCCTATGGGGCCAATTATTGGTGGTATAGAAAACAGGGGGGAGGTGGACCCTGGTGCAGCATGGTCATCTACAAAGGCTGAGGCCTCTTCAGTACAAACCACACTTTTCAAGCCAGTGCTGGTGTGGCCTAGAAGAAGCCTCTGATGAGTTAGCCCCCAGCACATCGACATCAGCCTCTCAGCCCGGGGAAAGTGTGATGCTGACAAGGCCAGGTTAGTCACCACAGGTTCCTGACTTGGAAAAGACTTGTGTAGAAGTGGTTCCCATTGCATCTGGGTCAGCCACACAGGAGTGAGACTGGAGCTCACTGGTCAGCTGAGGCAGTGCTGGTGGACAGGTGTCTGGAGTCTGGAGCACTGAGCACCACAGAGAATGCTGTGTCCCCATGTCCACGTCCTCAGGCTTTTGCTCCGTGATCCACTGACTCTGCTGTGGGGTCAGAACCTCGTGTGATGAGTGCTGTGTTTGTGTGTCCTGCTGCCCTGTCCTGTAAAAATGGCCGTTGACATAGGTTAAGTCAGGTCATATTTCTTCAAACATGTTGAAAGTCAGAACTTTTTATGGCCTCTGTAGAGATTTAAAAAGTCACAAGTAAATATTTATTGAAATCATCTCCCTTCGTAAGGAGTGTGTGGTGCTGCACTGTTATTCTCCGAAAGCCAGACTCTTGGACATAACAGAGATGTGAAGGTAAGAGAATTTCCGTTGCATGAGATCGTTCTCAGCATTTGGTAGACCCTCGGAGGAAATCCTCAAGTGTAGCCAGGGAGATGGTGACTCCGTGGATGAAGCCCTAGCAGTGACTGTGTTAGGACCTGGGACAGAACCTCCAGAAGGCGCATGAACACCAGGGAGGGTTGGCCACCTCTGTATTCAAAGTTCTCTCAAGGTGAGGGGCCGTGGAGAGAGGAGAAGCCCCGGCTTCTGACAGCACAGCCAGCTGGGCAGACACAGCAGCACAGAAGAGACTCTGTTTGACCAAAACGTCAGGGAAGGACAGCACTCTAGGACGTCTACTCACCTCCGCAGGTGTGCTGAAGCACCTGTGTGTTCTTGCTCACACATGAACACACATTTTCAAAATACAGATCATTAACACATACTCACCAATCACACATAAAGGATTTAAAAAAGAAAACCTACAAATGTCTCAGAAAAAAAGAAAGTTATCAAATATCTCAGTGAATTTGTTTTCCATTTGTTTTGTCTGACTTCTTAGCTGGAGCAGGCCTGACTTGAGATCTTGCCACCACGTATATATCATCAGGCTGAGCTATTCGGAAGCTTCTAAATGATTGGTTGATTCCTGTCTTACCTTTCATGAGTCAAAACCTCTTCTTAAATGAGGAAGATCTTCAAATTGCAATGCCCTGTCTCAATTAGACACAGGTGAGTCAGTCAGCCTTCCCCAGCTGTGAGCCTGTGCAGTCAGGGACCCACACACTTCCAGATGCAGGTGAGTCATCAGCCTTCCCCAGCTGTGAGCCTGTGCACTCAGGAATCCTTACACTTCCAGATGCAGGTGAGAGAGTCAGATGCCTTCGCCAGCTGTGAGCCTGTGCGGTCAGGAGTCCCCACACTTGCAAAGTGCAGTGAAGGAGCAGGTGTAAGCTGTTCAGTTCCCGGTCATCTGGGAAAGGAAAAGGAAAGGGGTGACTGGTCTCAGCTAGATTGAAGACCCTGTCACTGTGGCTTTGCTAGGCTTAGTGCGCCATCTTCACACATAGTTGGAGACTTGGGCTTCAGTTTTTCCGGGCTGCATGTTCACACTGATCACCCCACAGTTCCAGGGTCTCAAGGCGCTGCCCCATCCCAACAACGTTGCTTTACTGGACACTCTGTGGCTATATGCCTAAGCATTCCCTCAACAGGCGGGAATTTCTGCAAGGTAGAAGCTCTGGAATACTTAGAGCAGTTTGGTGCAGTCTATGTCTGAAAGGCACAGACCAGGGAAGCCCCTTTTGTGAGTTTCAGTCTGAGGCGAGAGACCTGAGGATACAGGGACACACAAGTCTACACCCCAGAGGCCAGAGGCCAGCAGAGCTGGAGATCTGAACTAACGACAAAGAAAGCATGCCTAGCCCAGGAGAGGCACAGAGGAAGTGTCTTTTTCTATACCAATTTGTCCTGTGCAGCCCCCAGATGGCTTCACATTGCCCACCCGAGTTGAGGGTGGACCTTGCCTACTGAGCCAGTGAACCCCCACATAAGTTTCTTTAGAATCACTTCGTAGTCAAATCCAGAAATATTGCCCCACCCACTCAAGCTGAGAGCAAAGTCCACAGTCACAGCTCCCAGTCAGTCTTGGCCTGACGTGTGAGAAGAAATTCTCTGCCCACGTGTGGTATAATAATAGGAAGAGGGGTTCACACAGGGAATCCCAGTGACTTAGCATTTCTATCCCAGGATGCCTGGTCTTGTTTGGGGACACAGGGTCCTGTGGGCTCAGACTACTCTCTTTTGTCCATCGCAGTTCTGAGCATCAGAGTTCTGTGCCCTGTGGTAATGTCATGTGATTTGTGCACACAGTTCCTCCATTTTCACGAAGGCACACGCAGAGAGGGTCAGAAAGCTGTGGTGTCCTATGTGGTACACTGATAAACATATGAAAACTTCTTCCTGATCTGAGACAGTTTCTTTCCCCTTGGCTGCCAGTGACTCTCCGGGAACACATCCAGGGTCTGAGTCTCTACATATCACTCCACAGAATGAGCAGTGCATGGCAAGGCCTGGCCACCCTGAATTGGATAACTTTCTATTTGGTTGCTTTTCAGAGACCCTCGAATTATCAATTTGTTTCAATGTGACAGTTAGAAATATTCATTCTTCTGGTAGCTAATGCCAGTATTCCCAGCCCTTTGCAAACTGAGGCTAGAGGCTTCCTATGAGGTCAAGGCCAGCCTCAGATGGAGAGTGAGACATTGTCTCACAGGAAAAGAAGGCAGGCAAGCAGGCAGACAGGCTGGCATGAGGCAGGAAGGCTGGCTTGTTGACTAATTCTAAACAGAGGACTCAGTTCCCTTTGTGTCCTGTTCTGAGCTCCTCCTGAGTGGTGGCCTGGGGACATAAATTATCTATGGTCTTCGTATGTGTCCATACAGTGTGCAGTCCTTTACAGAGATGGAAGGAACCCTGATTAGAGAGAGTGCTGAGCAGTGTGTTCACTAGGAGATGTAGGAACTGTGAGGAAGGCAGAGCCACGGAGGGAGCGCTTGAACCCATTCCTCATTTCCAACAAGTCAAGGAGTAATGAGTAACTTTGAAGCAAGCCTCACCTAGAGGTTTGAAGCCTGAGCAGGGAAGCTGCTTTAGGCAGCCGAGGGTGGGGCTCTTTCCAGAACACCTCAAAAACCCTGAGCAGGCCAGCTAGGCCTAGCATGTGCTAGGGGGACATCTTAGGTTCACCTTGGCATCTGTGGCTTAATACTGCACCCCAGCAAAGCAGAACAGCCAAGGCTGTGAAACAAGGAGGTGAGGGAGAAAGATGAGTCATTCACTGAGGCATGTGGAGGTGGTGGGTGGGGTTGAGGTGGTGGAGATGGGGGAGGGTGCTTCCCTCCTAGGAGGGAGTGGGACGGAGAGGTCAGGGAATTGTGAAGACAGGGAACTGTGAAGAGTTCTCCTCTCTCAACAGGTGAAAGAGGAGGAAATCACAACACGTGATTTTCCCAGAGCAGAACAGAGGGCCTGAGCGTTGTCACAGGAGGAGTGAGAAAGAGCCATTCTTTATACAAGAACTGGGGCTGCTCACCCTAGGCTGGATCCACGTAAGCAAATCTGACCTTCCTGAGGGCGGGCCTCCTCTTCTCTGTCTCTTAGAAGGACACTGGCCAAGTCTTTCTCTCAGCAGAGACAAGTCATTCTGTCTCTTTTGTCTCTGAGCACACACGACTGCTTGTGTTCCAACGTTGAGGGCTTTAAAAACACATCTAAACTTTATCTGTTATTAAAAGTAATTCTTCAGAGTTCCAGTTCCTTTTGAGGCTGGGGCCAAAGTCGGCTGTCATAGGACAGATACGGACATGCTCCAGAGACCATGTGCCTAAAAGCTGCATGTTTGAAGCATTTAAATAAACCAAGAGAGCTCATTCTGGTGATTGCATTTTCTTCTTCATGGTGAGCACTTGACAAAGAGTTCCTCGGTCATATTTTCAAGTGTTTGCACACACGCACACTTCTGATGATCTTCAAGGAAACACAGTCCTTCCCTAGAGAGTGCTTCTGAGTGGTTTTTTTGTTTCAAGACCCCAAACTCACAGAACAAGCTGCTTTTCTTGGCTGTGACAGCTGTAGCCACAATCAGGTGGTTTATTTCTACACTCGGAGAGATCACAGACACTTGAACTCAGGTCTCAGGAGTGCTGAGCTGGGAGGCAGGCTCCTGGGCCTTCATCCTTCTCTGTTAAAGTGGATAAATTCTTACCGGTCTGCCTGTCATGCCTGGAGACACAAATGGGGGATCACACGGAGAATGAGCACCTGTTCACATGAGGCACCTGTACTGTAGTCTTCCGGAGGTAAATACAGAGCACTGTGGGTTTCGGAGAAAGAGGGGTCACACCTGAGGTGATTTATGGTGACTTGTAAAGAGGGACCAGTGGGGAGTCTCGTGGGGAAGGGGACAACCTTGGTCAGGTTCACTGTGCTCCTGCATCAGTGAGCAGTCCTGTGGACTGGGATTTGTGGTTGGTATCAGAAAAGGATGGCAGATATACGACCCATCAGAGCCATGGTCTCCATTGTCCAGGATGGGCAGGAAGAACAGTGGTGCTTTTGAGTAAAGGGAGACCTCTTCCTGTTATTTTGGGCAGAACAATGACATGACCTAAGCAGACTCCAGATGTTCAAATGAAGGAGCTGCAAGGTTGGTTGAGATGGGGAGGTCAGGTAAGGTTTGGGAGCTGCTACCCTCCAATGATGATGAGGGTTTCAGAGATTCTGGGAATGAGGACTAGAGGTTGACGAGTCTGTGGCAGGGAGGCTTAGAGTTGGACTCATGGGAATGGCAGTGATCCTCTCATAGCATGAGTAGGGCGTCTAGAGGAGGACGGAGTTTGGAAGGGGGGTTCAGTCCTAGTGTGTGGAACTTAAGGCACCTGTGAGAGATCAGCTCTGTTGGGGGGGGGGCGGGCATTGCTGGCTGTTGGAAGGAGGAGAGAGACTGGGAGGCTTCTGCAGGGAGCTGGCCCAGGAAAACTGGAAGCGGGGGAGCTGACTGAAGAGAAGTGGTTCCCTGGCAGCTGAGGAGGAGGTCTACTGAGGGGAGCAGGGATCGCAGTGGGGGACGAAAGGGCACCAAGGCTGCAGGGGAACTGGTTCTGGGGTTCACAGAAGCCACACAGTAAGGACATGGAAGAGAGAATTTAGGATGTGACCCAGGGCCAGGCTCCAGCAGGAAGAGGATTCAGATCTCCTGCTGGAGTTGGAGCTCATTGAGGATGCTGGTTTAATGAGTTTTAGACCATGGTGGGCAGAGGCTGCAAGGTTTAAAGAAGACATAAGTCTGGGTGTACTGGCACACTCCTGTGATCCTAGCACTCTAGAGGGTGACACTGGAGGATTATGACTTTTGGACCAAACTCTGCTACATAGCAAACCTTGTCTAAAAAGGAAAGTCTACTGATGGGGTCTGTCCCAACATTGAGGCTGGGTGTGGTGATATATTGTGTACCCTAATAAAGCTTGCCTGAGGATCAGAAGACAGAGCCGGCCACTAGATTAGACATAGAGGCCAGACAGTGGTGGCACACACCCTTAGTCCTATCACTTGGGAGGCACAGATCCATCTGGAGCTCTGTGAGTTCAAGGCCACACTGGAAACAGAGCCAGGCAATGGTGGCACACACCTTTAATCCCAGTACTGGAAAGCACACACACCTTTAATCCCAGAAAGTAATGTCAAGGTGCAGAAAGGTATATAAGGCACAAGGAAGCAGGAACTAAAGCAGTTCAGTTGAGACCCATTCAGGTGAGGACTCAGAGGCTTTCAGTCTGAGGATCTGTGGAGTTGGCGAGGTGAGGTTGGCAGTGGCTTGCTCTGCTTCTCTGATCCTCAGGCAAGTTTATTAGGGTACACAATGTATCTCCACAGCCGGGATCTAGGGGAAGGGAGAGTGATGAGGCTGCTCTTGGCAGAGCTGACATAACAGAGTACTGATATGTGTGTGTGTGTGTGTGTGTGTGTGTGTATGTGTGTGTGTGTGTACTGTGAAATTACATGATCAGGCTTTTTGGGCTTTGTTGTTGTTTAGTTGGTTGGTTTTTGTTTTTCTTTGACTTGCCTTTAGTTATCCAAAAGCTTGGTATTTTAAAGTGTAGCTTACTTGTGAGTGTACACAGACTAACAGTGTAGTCTAATGAATCACTGAGCAAGCATCTCTGCATACACTGCTGAGAAGGAAACGGGAACCTGCCAGGAGCCTGGTCCACATTTCCCACTTCCCTCTCTGCGACTGCTCCCCTCCTGCTCCCACCATCCCTTCCTCTCTTTCCTTGGCGTTCTCCTCCTGAGTGTGCTCCCCACATGCTTGGGGGTTGTCTTCTTGAAATCTAACTTTTACATCTGGCTTCCTGACGTCACCTCTTTGAGGTTCATCCCCACTCTGGCATGCAGTTCTCTGATGTGTTTTTACATCAGATAAGACAAGAGGGCTAAGATAATGTCGCAGGAGGACAGTACCACGTCAGAAGGGCACATGGGGCTGGCTCCTCTTCACACAGGGAGAAATCACACAGGTCTCAGAGGCAGGATTGCAGGCAGGAGCTGGAGCCCCCCAGAGACTGTTGAACTCATGTTTGAAGTAGTCACGGGAACTCTTGGTGAAGCTGAAGTCAGAGTCTGCTGTGGGCTGGAGGGAAGCAGAGGGGTTAGAGGCTGGAGAATGAAGTTTGGAAGGTTACTGTTTAGACACCAGGCAGAGCTAAGCATGGATGGCAGAGGATCTTGTCCTCAGGGAGGGACCAGCTAGGAAGAAACTGAGAGAAGCTCGGCTTATTTTGAGCTCCATGAATCAGGAGGACAAAAGAGATGATCCCCTCTACTTCGCCTAGCAGACCACAGGTCAAATGGACTCTAGTAAGTGCTCCTGTGAACCAAGAGTCTAAGTTTCCCGCCTAATATCCATTCCTGAGCATGGGCTATCTCCTCCTTTCCCTTGTCTTGGGACTCCCCTCCCCCAACTACCAAGAACATGGGCCTGAAGTTTCAAAGGTACACCCAAGATAAAAAAATGTCCCTTAGAGGTCTGCCCTTTCTGAATGGAGACGGAGGAGGAGTGGGTGGGGAAGGGGGTAGATGGGAGGCGGCGGGGAGGACAAGAGGGGGGGGAGGGGAAACTGTAGTTGGTATAAAAAAAAAGTTTTTCCCTTAAACTCCTTAACTTTACTTCCATCCTTAGTCTATCTGTCCCAGCAGATTTCAAATCAACTCTACACTCCTCCGGCAACTCATCAGCCTCAGGTGTTCCCCTGGAATCTGTATCCTAGACATCTCCAAAGTGGCTAGCCCCAGAATGTCGGGCCTCACAAACTCCAACTCTGCCTACACTTCCCTAGCCTCAGATGGTCCTGCAGTCTGGACAGTGATTGACACGGCCTACTCTCCCTGGACTTGGCCAACATTCCAGCTTCCTTGGGTCCCTAACAATGATGCCCCAGTGTGAGTAGGAAATTGCCAGAGAGAATGCTGCCCTTCGCTCCTTCCAGCCCCTCAACCCAGAACTTCCTGGCTGTTATACTTTCCTCTTGAGCCTCTTTCTTTTCCTCCCTCCTCCTCCTCTGGCCCTACCTTCAATCCCTTTTGACTAACTCCCTTTCCTTGACCTTTGCCCTGATCAGCAGGCAGTAGCTAGAAGAATGGCATCTACTTCGACATGCAATGACCCAGTAATAAAACAGAAAGGTGGGAATGAAGGGCTCTCTGACAGGCCAAGCATTGCCAACATGGTGCTGACAGGTCTTGTCCTCTCCCATCTTCCCATTTCTAAAGCTAGCCACAAGGGCCATTCCCTAACTTGGCCACTTCCTTATGCCCAGCTCATTCCTGATCACCAAGGTCCAGCAATTGAAATTCACCATTGACTAAACTGACTAGCATGTCCAGTCAGGACTCACTAAGTCACCCTAGCCAGACTCCCCCTTTTCTCCTTAAAAACCACTCCTGCGAAGCTACCTGATGTCGTCCTTGCCCAATCCAGAGGCAGCCCCCAGCTTCTCCCCTCCTTTGTCCTGAGAATTTGGTATCTAGGTGTGTTCTGTTCCGGCTCCAAGACCCCTTCAATTTTGAATTCCTCAGCAGAGCTAGTGTGGGGAAAGCAATGAAGCATCCTGATTTCTTTAAAATTATTTTTCTACCCTGGATGTTCTCCATCAGGACCTAACGGTCTCTATTTCTAACATTTTTCACCCCCCCTGTTCCTAGCATTGACTCATCTGAACAGATCTAATTCACTGCTAGACTCTTCCTTCTTCCCACTCATTTCTGTGTTGAGTTCCCACCCCATCCGGGCACCGTGCAAGAACGGTGTCTAGAGAGACGGTGATAGAAAGAGCAGGGAGACGTTGATGGAGAAGACAGAGGAGGAGAAGAGGAAGGAAGGAGAAATGGAGCAGGGTAAGTCATCCAGAGAAGAGGAGAAAGGGGAGGAGAGAAGAGGAGAGAAAGAGGCTGAAAGAGATGGAGGGGAAGAGGTCTAGGAAAGGAGAGGTGAGAGAGGAGGAGAGGAAAGGGAAGGAAGGGGAAAGAGAGGAAGATGGAGATGGGGAGGAGACCTGGGGGCGGAGCTGCTGACCTTGAGTCTGCTTTTTCTCATTTCAGAACTTTCTCACACTAACACCTTCTGGAGTGGAAGAAATATCGTTCTGCCCACGAGGGGTTCCATCTCCATGAACAGGACACACCTCTCTTCTGTGTATAATCTATTACGAGAAATCACAGCCATGTTTGCAGGCAGGACACAGAGCTGATAATTCCCGTCCTTTCTTACCCACTTGGAAGCTCAGCCTCAGCACTCTCCTTCCTAGAAATCAGCGAGGACCGTGTGTCCAGGAAGCAGTGGGCACTGGAAACGGGTTCTCAGATCTGCCACCCGGTCACTTTCTACCTGAGAGGATGCTGACCCCTCCTGCTCCCTTTTCCTGACGTCTGGGGATTCTGATACTGGGTACTTTACAGGCTGTCGAGAGAATAAAGGGTTAGGACTGGGTGTAGCTTGTGGGCAGAGTGTGTGTTCAGCATGCTTGAGGCCTGGACTCCATCCCCAGTAACACGGGGAAAGAAGTAACAGCACAAAGAATGGAATCCATCAGCTCAGTCTCCAAAGCCACCCCAGCATGGGTGACAGCTCACGAAAGTTGATGATCTGGAGCACACTGCACAGCCTGCAGGAGCTCACCAGGTTGAAGAGTGTCCTTTCTAGGTGGCTCAGTTGGTCTGATTCTCTTCCAGGCTTCTCCATTGCTGTGTTTCTTTTCAGGCTACTTTCCAGGCAGCTGGGCTGGTCTCAGTCTTCCTTGCAGCTTGCCTTCTCTGAGCCTGACTCCCAGAAGTCTTTATTGTTTACTACTGGGAGGGAGGGGGCTTCTCACTGTTGCTCACAGTGGGGAATTTGACAGTGTCGTCCATATTAATCATGTTCCAGGAAACTTGCACATGTGAGGTGCCTTCCCTTCAAAGACACAAGGACAGATGGTGGTCTTGCTTGGCTCAGAAATCTCACAAGTAGGAAGGAGACTTAGTTCTCAGGCTGTGCCCACGTGGCACAGCTGTTAGACAACAGAGTTGGCAGTTAAGTAGGATGTGTCCACAATGTTGAGTGTTTGGCTGTCCTTTCTCTACTTAGGCAGGCATTACAGGAGCAATGCTGGTGTGAGGCAGAACCAAGATTCCTGTGCTCACCATGCGGCCTGTTGAGTGGAACAGGAAAGATGTTTCCTTTTCAGCCTTCACTGTAATCACGGTCACCAACGACTATGGTTCCAGTGCCCACTGCTTCCTGGACACACGGTCCTCACTGATTTCTATGGACTATGCTGTGGCTCATCACAGCAAGACTTCCTGAGCTGTCCACCATTTTGAGTAGGCATATGAATACAAGATTTCCAGGCTGTCATCAGGGAATGACTCCTAAAGCTCCAGGGACAAGAGCACTGAGGAAGGGGATGATGGGAAAGATCTTATCAGTCACATCTAGTCTGTACTTTAGTATTCCAGGATCTAAAGAGTTGCCCATGACTCTGAGGAACTTGGGGCCACAGGAGGGATTTCCCTGGCATAATTTTTTTGACCTTCACAGGGCAGTGTGCACTGAGAAGGGGCCTCGCTCTCCACTTCTGTTCTGCAGAAGAGCAAACTCAGGGTAGGGATGAGCTCAGGTTCCAGTCTGTAGTGACACCTTCCAAGTTTTGTAACTACTATTTCAAACTTCTAGCTAGAGCATGGGTTTTTTGTTTTGTTTTTCCATTTAGACTTACAGAAGTCAACATCTTGAAAGCATAGTAAATCTTCCACTCCATTCATCTCCCCAGCGAAATTTCTGAGATAGTAGAGCATGCTTCTTGGTTCTGTGACTGATGTGTTACAGGAAGTTAGAATCCCTGGGTGAAGCCTCTCACTAGGTGACAGTAGCACCTCTGTCCCTAGCTTTGACAAACCTGTGTCTCCAGACATGACCTAAAGCTATCTGAGGAGGTGTGTTGCCCTGACCGAGACCTAGTTCCCTAAAGTACTATATAAGCAGAACTCCACATTGTGACTTGAGAGGGGAGGAAAGAGACTACTATCTTAGTGATCTGATTTGAAGTAGAGGAGTATGGCTGTTTCCCTCTAGATTCTACTGGACCATTAATGCCATCCACAGCCTCCTGAGTGCTGGAATGGCACTCAGACAGCTGGAGTTTGCATTCAAGTGCTTGTGTTTGAAAAGAGTCCGTAGGATCCAGCAGCAATCACAGGCCTCTCTCTTTCCAGGCATGGGGATGAAGGTAGACAGGGTTTTTAGGGTGTGCCTCTTCTCACTCCAGGAAGTTTTTTTAGACTAGAGCTGCACACTGATCACTCTGTAGTTACAGGTTCTCAAGGGGCTGCCATACTCCTACACTTTGGCTTAGAGAGACCCTCTGTGGGGCCTGTTCTTGAGAAAAGTCTCTCTGTTAGCCCCTAGGATGACCACAGCATCCTTTGGAATCTAAGTGAAGTTCCTCAGGGCCAACAGCTCTTAGAGGGATTGGTCTATATGGTTGAGCATTCCCTCAACAGGCTTTCTGCAGGTGGGAAACTCTGCAATACTGGTAGTTTGGCTCAGTCCATGTCTCAAAAACACAGACCAGGGAAGCCACTTGTGTGAGTCTCAGTCTAAGGAAGAGACTGAGGACCCAGCACATGTCCACAACCAAGAGTCCAGAGCCTAGCAGACCTGCAGTCTAAGGACACAGGAAGAGCATGTATGTCTCAGGAGAGACACGGAGGTAATCTTTTCTGTTCCCTGCAGCTCCTGGCTGGCTGCAGGCTGTCTACCTGTGATGAGAGTGGGCTTTGCCCACAGACTCCAGACCCACATACATACCAGGTTCCTTAGAAATCCCTCATGGTCACATTCAGAAATAATGCTACAGTCAGGTTGACACTAAATTCTGTGACCACGACTTATAGTCAGCTGTGGCCAGAGGTTGGAGAAGAGACCTTATGTCCCCTCTGTGGTCATCAGGAAGAGGGCATCATGGGAGGGATCCCAGTGACTTAGCATTTTTATGTTCTCTTTCATAATTAGACTTTTTAAACCAACAGTTGTTTAAATTTATGCCCATGAAGAGTGTTCCATCCACATAAACACATCAAACTGTTTATGTGGCAGTCTATACAAAGGAATGGAAGGTAGATGCTCTCTATTTGCCTGCTCGATCTTGCTCTTGATAGCAAATCCATTTCTTCACAAGCATTAGAGCCTACTTCTTCAAGATTCTGGTATACACTGAAGACCACCTGAGACATCCCACCTTGTGGACTGAACAACAACCGAATTCTTGGATCATCTATTGGTAGACAGGCATTGTTGGATTAGCTGGACCACAGCCAGAAACCCAGCCTAATAAATCCATTTAGATAGATGATAGATAGACAGATTCTTGATCTGTTCTTAAGAACCTAGACTAATACAGTGTGTGTGCATGTGTTTGTGTGTGTGTGTGTGTGTGTGTGTGTGTGTGTGTGTGTATGTAAGTGTATGCTTGGGTGCTCATTTGTGTCCCACACCTGAGTAAATTTAGAATGTTAGCATTAAAATAGGGATAAAAAATGCTCTATTTATGTCTGCCTTAGAACCTAAACCAATTTCATAAATATTATTGAAGTTTTCTTCCTCACACTTTTGATTTTCAATGAATTGCCAGTAGTAAACACCCTTTGACTCAAGGAGTATTGTCTTATTTATGTTTTTAGTGCAGTAAAGCCTATGCATTCACACCCTGAAAGACATTAACATAAATTTGGTTTATTCCTTATGTTACAGTTTGGTCATTACAATGATGTCTTTTCCTAAAATTACATGAAAGTAGATCATACTGATCTGTGAGTTTCATCTCTGGTTAGTAAAGTAATATCACACAGTCACTTTACTATAGGAAGGGTAAATGGAGAGTGGCCTGGTTGGGAACTGGCATCCTACAAGGGGAATTTAATTTCTGAAAGAATCATGAATTAACTTTCTCTTACCTTTCTCAAAGGAACTTTGAAAACAGCAAAAGGATCCCCAGGCATCTGCTGTGACTGAACATAGTCTTTCCACCTGTGACAAAGGTCTGTGGTAAGCCGGATTGCATTCAGGGATTGAAGGCGTCTTTATGATGGACAGCCAAGCCCACATGGCATGTCCTTTCTCTCTGCTCTGCCTTTTGATGCTCAGTCTATACACCTCCTTCTAATAACCACCTCTGCTTTCCTTCCTCCTGTTTCCACATCTTGAAATAGATACAAGGCAGCAGTCCCCACCAATAAACAATGCCCCAAACTAGGGATGGACAGAACTTCTGTATCCCTGATAAAACTCAGCCTGACATCAAATACTAAGGTGACATGAAGGACATGAGTCCAGAAGGGGTTACATCAGAAGAAGAAAGGGTCTAATAGGTTGGAAAGGGTAATAAGAGATAGGACTGGGGACAGAAGAAAGTCAAGAAGTATTTTCTCTTACTACTTGTGAAATCCATGCCAATTTGTGGAATCTAAATTCAAATATATATACTTACATACACTTATATGCATACACATACATATGCATGAACATATAGGTGGAAAATTTGGGATAAAAGAACCAGCAGGAGGTGCAAAGGACAAAGAAGAGATTCGTGGGAGAGAATATGAGCAGAGTGTAATGATTATGTGCATGAAAATATAAGGAAACTGTTTTCTACGCTAACTGTAAATATAAGTGAAAACATTATGCCACAATGAATACATCCACACTGACTAAAATTGCTCAAATTCAGTACTTTCACCACACAGTGGATCCAGTCTCCACGTAACTGACATCAATTCCATCAGTAGAACGCTCCAAGCTCTTATAGGAATAGACAACCTGAAGTTCAGTCACGCCAGGGGTCAGTGTGGAGAGTGAGAGCTGAGCTGGTTTTTTATTGAGTATGCCCGAAGCATAGGAAGTGAGGACTGAGTGGCAAGGGCCAGGCTGGAGTCACAGAGGAGCCTGGATCAGTAAAACCCAGTGTCACAGGCCATGACAAGGAGTTGGTTTTTCGTTTAAAATATTTTATGGTCTTTGGGCTGTCCCCCCGCTCTATTTCAGTTTTTAAGAATTCACCATATTTAGGGTTTCCTGTGTAGAAAATGCCGTGGAGGGAAATAGAGTAGATAACTGCACCCATGTAGGCCTCTTGTGCACTAGGTAAGTCAAGTTCTGCCCTGGGATGCTGAAGCCTCCAGGGACGCTGCCAGACTCTGAGGATATCCAGGAGATACAGCGCAGGACTTACTGAAGTCTGGGGAAGGGCATGGGACAGTCGTGTCTGCCTCTAGATATTGCTCGTTGGTGAAGCTAAAGGAAGTGCTAACTGAAGTCTGGGAAAGCGGCTTTTAGGTAGTGCTTGTTTGTGGACATAAAACTAAGGACTTGCCGAATTCTGGGATGGGGAGAGTCCAGTCTGGCCACGCCTGGCTTCAGCAACTCCTTATTTGTGAAGATAGAACTATGGACTTTTGAAATTTGGGCAAGGGAGCAGACAGTCGCAAGAAGGGGGTCACCAACACCTGTGAGGAAAGTCGCAAAACCATCCAGAGGCAATGACAGCGGAAACTCCCTCAAGTGACTCTCCGCCTCCAGCGTCCTTGAAGTGACTGAACATCTCCAGCTGGTACCTAGGGCTGGGTGTCTTCAACTCAGCCCGGATCCCCCACACTTTCAACGCCCAAATAACGACCAGTCTGCTGGTCTCGAGCTTCCTGGTGCACATGCGCACTGGCTTGCAGGGAAGCCTTAGAAAAGCAGAGGCGGAAGAGCTGCTCTTTCCAGTGGGCTTTTGTCTCCGCAGCGCCCTCTGCAGCTCGAGGCAGGTAGTGCAGATATGCTAGGTGGCGCTCCCACCTGCAGAGCTCCAATTCTGCAGACCAGGAAGAAAAGTTCAATGCTCCTCCCGCACTGTCCCACAGGCCTCTGTGTTCTTTATATACATTTTGTGCATTGTTCATAGTATTTAGTTTCACACACGTTTAGTCTCTTTCTGAACAAAAGTAAACGTTATACATTTACAACATAACCCCAAACGATGTACATTCTCATTGTAAAAGGCTCAGAGAAGTTCACTGACTGTAATCAATATAACTAAAAGTGACACCATTTATTTAACTGTCCAATACTGACAGACAGATTCCTGTCTAGGACGTGTTTGGGTAGGGTTTGGTTGGGGTTTTCATCTTCTCTTACAGAAAGTATCTTGCCTTGAACATCATGAGAAGTGAAGATGTTAACGTTGTTAACAATTCTGTCGAATTTCCAAAAATGGTATCTGTTGAGATCTAGTTTTCCTGTTCTCGCAGACCAGGCGTCATGATAGCTGTGCACAGGATGGCCTTATGCTCTAGTAAACACCGGAGAGAACAGAGAGCAGAACTCAAGGACAAGATTTCCACAGCACTGAGCAGAAGGTACTGTGTCTCCTAGGAAATCTGAGGAGCTTGGAGCCACAGGAGGGATTTCCCTGGCATAATTTCTTTGACCTTCACAGGGCACCGTGCACTGAGAAGGGGCCTCACCCTCCAGTTCTGTTCTGCAGAAGAGCAAACTCAGGGTAGGGATGAGCTCAGGTTCCAGTTTGTAGTGACACTGTCCAAGTTTTGTAACTACTATTTCAGATTTCTCATGGAACCAAAGGACAGGACATCTGACATCAAAGCAGTGGATTAAGTCCCTAAGTAGACTGTAGACACTCATGCTAGCCACTAATAAAAATGTTTACCTTAGTTTGTGATTTCTGAAGGTACCTTCCATCCACTCATGGTAACAGTCACTGCATAAGCTGAAGGAAAACTCAGAATTATTTTTTAAATGAATGAATGAATGGGCAGATGACTGTTAGTTAAGCTTTTGGGTGATAGTCATATTTAAATCCACATCTCTTTATAATCATGAAAATCCTCCCAAAATGAAAAACAGATCAATATCAGTATACTGTAATTGGAAAGATAAAAGCTATAAGTGAACAGAACAAGGTTTGTTTACAATTGAAGAAATTATAAACATAAATTAGGCACATTCCAAAGTGACATTAACTTATGAAATAGTCCTTTGGAAATTATACAAAATAGTATAAGCCCCCACCCGAATGGTATGAATGCATATAGGCACAATAAAATAATATACAAGTGTGGCATAAATTTATCAGGACTTCTAAAACCCAATGATCTTTTACTTCAAATCTGGAAGAACACACAAAATTAATTTGAGAACATGTGTTGTGGAATAGAAGATTTGTTTAACTAAGTAAAGATGTGTTACATTTGTTTGTGTTGCAGAATAATTGTTTAACTATGTAAAGATGTGTTGCATTTGTTTTACCTTGGCCTGCCTAAGGCACCCGATTAGTCTAATAAAAAGCCAAGGGATAGGTGGGGCTGGTGAGCAGAAAGAAAAGGGGAGCTAGCCAGCCAGCAGCCAGTTAGATGGGGCCCAGACAGACAGACACAGAAGAAGCAAGAAAGCGGGATGGACAATATGTAGATGAGGTAAACGAGCCTCAGGGCAGCACATAGGTTAATAGAAATGGGTTCATTTAAGTTTTTAAAGAAAGATAGCCAAGAAACAAGCCTAAGCTAAGGCTGAGCATTCATAACTAATAAGTCTCTGTGTCATTATTTGGGGACTGGAGGTCCAAGAAAGCCTGCTACAAACATTTTCATGCAAATTGACCTGAGAACATTCAGATTTTAATGGACTGTGATGCAAAAATTGATCATAAAATACTTTCAAATGGATTTGAAGGAAACATCAAAACAGTAATTCCATAGGATGAAGATGGATTCATCCCAGAGATGCAATTTCTGTATATCCAAGTCAATGAACATAATAATCAAAGAAATAAGCTCAAGACTAGAAATCACATCTCAGTTCAGGCACCAAAACTTTTGATAAAATTCAGTGTGCCTTTGTTATGGAGTTCGTGACCACTGAGAAAAGACCATAAACTCAATCCAACTGTAATTAAAGAATTTATTGATCAGCTGCTAGCAGGATGACAATCTCTGAGCCAAAACTTGAGATTTCTGTGAGAAGGGGGATGAGAAATGTTTAAAGGAATTTTAAAGACAAAATCCAAAAGAATACCTTCAATATCCACACAAACAAGCAAAAAACAAAACAAAACAAAACAAAACAAAACAAAACAAAACAAAAGAACCTGGTCTGTTCTGCCATGCTAAGAGATCACGGCAACCCAAAACAATTCTTGGGTTTCTGCCTAAGCAAGCCACAGAAGCTGAAAAAGAAGTTAGCCATATCATAACAGGTGAATGGTCAAGGCTGTACATTTCTGGGTGAAGGTCACTGAGTCAGGGTTACAGGGAACTTACCAGGGACCGGAGTCAGAGACAAATGGCTAGTGGGGACCAAAATGGATGTCTAGATTAAACTGAAGTTTCTTTAGCCATTACACTTTCATGATAAAAGCCTGGCAGATGCTTGGAATAGAAGTAACATATCTCAATATAGTGAGACAAACCAATAACCAATGTTACACTAAGTGGGAAAAAAATCAAACCATTATTACTAAAATCTGGAGTAAATTAAGGATGCCCACTTTCTCCGCTCTCTTCCGATATTCTACCTGAAGTCTGAGCTACAGCAATAAGACAAATGAAGGAAACGAAAGGGATACAAATAAGAAAGGAAGAAATCAAAGTGTCTTTGTTTGCACAGTTATGATTCTACGTGTGACACTGAGAGACTCTACCAGAGAATTCCTAAGAATGATCAACACTTTCAGTACAGCACCAGAACAAAAACTGACATAAAAATTAGATACAGAGAGTGCGAGCAGAATTTAGTGCTTGAACTTTGGGCACAACACACTTATCGAAGCTGAAGGTAGAAGCTGAGGACCAGGGCAGGCCACACAGTATTTGCTTAAACAGCACCAAGCATAGGGACTGGATACTCACCTGTGTAAACATCAAAGGTCAACATGAAAAAGACCATCCATATGTTGTGTTTGGATCGGGAAAGCTCACACAACTCCCCGTGTTTCAGGTTTAGTCCTCAGCTGAGTTCTCTTACTAGGCTATGGGCCCTTTAAGAATGTGCCTGGCCTTTGGGTCACTGGGAGTATGCCCTTGGGGGCCCAAGACTATTTTCTCTCCCCTTTCTCATTCTCTGTCTTTAGATAGGCAAGACCTCTTGCCACTGACCCTGTAGCTAAGGATGTCTCTTACCTTCTAACCCTCCAGCCTCCACCTCCCAAACCCAGAGATTATGGGCCCAAAGTACCACACAGGTGATGAGACACTGAAAAGAGAGAGCCAAGGGCTTGTGTGTGCAAGGCAAGCAGAAGTGAATGGGTCCACTTGGTGTTCCTTGTGTTTGATACCCTCTCTCACCACAGGACAAAAACCCACAGAATCACTGTGGACTGTGGACTGAAGCCTCCAGCACTACGAGACAAAGTCGACCTTTTCTCTTTGTACACTAGCTATCTCAGGTGTTTTCATACAAGAAAGCTG
Organism: Peromyscus attwateri; assembly: GCA_902168425.1. Lineage (NCBI taxonomy): Eukaryota > Metazoa > Chordata > Mammalia > Rodentia > Cricetidae > Peromyscus > Peromyscus attwateri. Next base: position 21,986 of record CABHPP010144349.1, on the reverse strand, counting down.
ACTACCATGCCGCATTCTGCTCAAGCTCATTATAACACTCACCCTTACTGAGGGAGCTGTGGATTCGCTTGACACCCATGAGAAGAAAGGTAGACTGGAGACTAGACTGACTTACAGAACTTTGTAGAGAGGGGGAAGTGGTGGCACATGCCTTTAGTGCCAATATTCAAAATGCAGAAGCAAGTTGATCAATCTCTGTGGGTTTGAATCCAGCTTGGTCTACAAGGATACTTTGTGATTTTAGACTCAGGTCTAAATAGGGCACTGAGCTAAAAAAAACAAAAACAAAAACAAAACAAAAGCAAGCAAACTAAAAACACTCTTGAAAATGTTTTAATATGTTAGGCCCTGTCTTTATACTGCCAAATATTCCATAAATAAACACAAAAAGAATTCATATGTTATAATAAGTTCTGGAAACTTTGTTGGCAAGATGATTAGGGGGCTATCCATGCAATAATCATCTGTTGTAGAAATCCTTCCACAAGTATGCAAAGAATGCAAAATCAAGATATGTCCATGGTACAATTTGTACAGATAAAAAGAAGAAAAGAAATGAGTAGAGAGGGATGTGAGGGTGACCTGAGCTAACTCAGGAGGTAGGGCTCAAGGAGAAGGAGTAAGAGAGCCCCCAGAGTAGAGGCTTGGACCTCAGACAACTTCACTCAGGAAACTTGGCTCTGTTATTCAACAGAGTTCTGAGAGGAGCCTCTCCCTCCTTCCCTCCTTCCTCCCACCCTCCCCACTATTTGTCTTTTTATGTATATGGGCATTTTCCATGCATGTATAGATGTGCGTCATATACATGTCTGGTGTGTGAAGAGGGGAAAAGGGGGCATGGGATCCTCTGGAACTGGAGTTACATTGAGAGGACCAAGCAGATGCCATAACAGGCTGCTCAGTCTTCTCTCTGAGATCAGGCCTCAATTTCAGTTTCCTGAGACTGAATAGGCAGTTTCTGAGGAAAAGTCACAAACAATGGGCAATTAATCACTAGTACTCCTGACAACAAGGATAAGGGAGATAGGATGCACTAAGCCTGGGTCACTGAGCCAGCCCTCACAGTCAATATGTGCTAGGCCAGTCAGCCTCCATAGCAGCTCAAGGACAAAGCCAGGGTCTTGTCTAGGCCTGCCCCCAAATGGAAAACTGTACCCTGGCCAGCCTCTAGTTAGCCCTGGCCAATTAGAATGTACCAATATGATTGCCACTTGCTTGAGCCAATCATATCTAAAGTGACCTACCCGCTGTAGGACCTCACTTTGGCTTTGCTTAAAAGGTACTCACACATCTCTCTCAGAGTCTTCACTATCTTGCCTTTGTGTGAGGTGGCAGGTCTCAGGATGCTGGAATAATAAACGCTCTCTGCATACACGTATGGTGGTCTTTTGTGAGGTATCTCCAGGACCCTAATAACATGTGGTTGTATATTGTCGTGTGGGGGCTGGAAATGGACACTGGGTGGTCTGAAAGAGCATAAAGTGCTCTTAACTGCTTAGTTAGCTATTACTTGGCCTCCCCAAAGAAGTCTGAGTCATTTACTAAAATTATACAAGGCCCAAAAGAAGCCTTCACTGATTTTTTGCAAAGATTGACTTCAGCTGTAAATAGAATAGTATCAGATTCAGAAGTAAGACAAATATTAATCAAAACTTTGGCTTTTGGAAATGCTAATTCAGAATGCAAAAGGGTGATAAGGCCTTTAGAGGTGAGATCAGTATCAATAGATGGATGGATTAGAAACACAGGTGACATTGGATCTCACATTTATAATGCTACTCTGATAGGAGAAGTAATTTCTAAAAGTTTTAAAAAAAATCAAAATGTCAGATATTTTAATTGTGGTAAACAAGGTCATTTGAAAAGAAATTGTAGGCAAAGTGTTCCTAGAAACAATGTTTTTTTCTAGAGATAATCCAAAAAGAAGGCCCCAGCCTTCTGGAGTATGCAGAAAGTGTGGCAAAGGCCAGTATTGGACTAATGAATGCAGATCAACAATGGACAGGCAAGGTAACCCTTTGCAGTCAGAAAATATCCTGGGGGGCTTCCTGCATGCCCCAATAGCAAATTTGATTTAATCATTCCCTGTCAGCATTGGAGAAACTCATACACAGAGCAATTAGAAGATTTAATGCCTGTTGTTAAAAACAACACTGCTCTGGATGTAATCAAGTACAGAACAGAACAGCTTCAATAGATAAAACAAAAAATTCAGGAGAGACCAGAAAACAAGCATTTTGACAAACTTCTATAAATGGTCAGAGACCAAAGGTAAAAATGCAAATAACTGGCATTGAAATTAAAGGTTTAGTAGACACAGTAGCAGGTGTTACAATAATTTCACCAAAATCTTGGCATCCAGATTGGCCTCTTAAGGAGGTAAATATTCAGCTTCTAAGGATTGGAAACTTTATCTCAGGTAAACAAAGTTCAAGATGGGTTGAGTATATAGGGCTAGAAGGACAAATAGGAAAATTAAAGTCATATGTAGCTAATATAGCCATGAATTTTCAGGGATATGATTTGTTGCAGCAATGGAAAACACAATTTAACATTTCTCCAATCTCAGAAACAAACCATAAAATAAAGAATGCTTCTGAGAAAAATATTAAAAGATATTATTAAGAACAGTCACAGGCCATTCAGATTGTACATAAATAGGAACACAACAGCTGTTGGTCTTTCAAAAGTTACCAACTGTCCTTCCTTTAAAATAGTTAACTGACACACCTGTGTGGGTGGAACAATGGCCTTTGACATCAGAAAAATTACAGGCACTAGAACAGCTGGTACAGAAGCAGCTAACCTCAACACATTGAAGAATTGGCTAGTCCTTGGAGTTTTCCTATATTTGTCATTAAAAAGAAATCTGGAAAATGGAGAATGTTAACAGATTTAAGAGCCATAAATAAGGAGATTTAGCCAATGGACTCTTTACAGGCTGGAATTCCCCTGTCTATTTTATTACCTAAGAGATAATATATTATAGTGATTGATTTATAAGACTGCCTTTTTACTATACCTTTACAAGAACAGGATAAAGAAATATTTGCCTTCATAGTACCTACTTATAATAATGCTCAACCTGTTAAAAGGTTATCAGTGGAAAGTTCTTCTACAAGGAATGTTAAACAGCCCTACCTTGTGTCAATGTTTTGTACAACAGCCATTAGAAATCATTCATAAACAGTTTCCTCAATCTAAAATTTATCATTATATGGATGATATCTTCCTGGCTGATTCAGACACAGATACCTTAAAAAAATGTTTGATGAAGTAAAGATAATTTTGCCTTGCTTGGGATTACAAACTGCTTCTGAAAAAAATACAAAGAGGAGATTCTATCAATTATCTAGGATATAAGATAGGTTTACAGAAAATTTGACCACAGAAAGTACAAATCAGGAGAGATCACTCACAAACTCTTAATGATTTTCAAAAATTTCTGGGAGACATTAACTGGCTACAGGCCACAATTGGATTAACAACTTAAGAACTAAGTAATTTATTTCAAACATTACAAGGTAATGTGATAAGGACTTAAATCGTTCAAGAAAATTAACAGCTGAGGCTGAGAGAGAATTAGCTCTGATAGAAAAGAAATGACAGGATGCACATGTGTATGCCTGGATTCAAAGCTTGATGGTATTTTAGTCATTTTGCCTTTTACTCATTCTCCCACAGGAATTCTGATGCAGAGAGAAGATAATATCTTAGAATGGATATTTATAGCACACAAACAGAGTAAAAATTTAAGACCTATGTAGAAAAGGTTTCTGATTTGATTCTGAAAGGGAAAATAAGACTTCATCAATTAGCAGGAATAGACTCAGCAGAAATTATGGTACCTTTTACTAATGCCGAAATTGCCTCATTATGGGCAGAAAATGAACATTAGCAAAGAGCTTGAAGTATTTTTGGGGGGAGAGATTAACAACAAATATCCCAAAAGCAAGAAATTTCAATTTATAGAAAGAATTGAGTTTTTAAGAAGAAAAGTGGAATTTCATGGAACCAGGATCAGCTGAGGAGCTGGAGAACACTGCCAGTGTAGAGCAGAACAGACTGATCTCATGCCTTTAATCCCAGCACTCAGGGAAGGAGCCATCACCTTGGGACATGACCATAACGGATGAGCATCTGCCCGAGGCCAACCCGGGGCCCAGCTGCTAATCATGTGAAGCCCAACAACTTGGAGGTGCTGGTAAGATTGCCCTACTGATTAACCTGTTAAGCTGAGATCTGTAGATGTAACCGACCGCCTTATTAAATAAGAAACACAGAGCCAATGTAAAGGTGAAAGCCCAAGAGGTCAGAGCCAGAAGCTTACCCGTTCTCCGCCAGCTAGCTTCTCCCGCCAAGAGAGCTCTCCGAAAAAGGAGTTACTTCCTGTGCGTCTGATTTATAAAGAGTTCTGGTTCTTCCTACTCATTGGTTATAAACTAACTACGTGGCTGTCTCGTCACAGTCTCTCTGTCCAGACCTCCCGAGTCTTCTATGGTTGGTATTGAGATCAAGGGCGTGTGCCTCCAATGCTGGCTGTATCCTTGAACACACAGAGATCTACCTAGCTCTGCTTACCAAGTGCTGGGATTAAAGGCGTGCACCACCACCGCCCTGGCTTTCGCTATGGCTTGCTAATAGCTCTGACCCCTAAGCAACTTTATTTATTAACATACAAATAAAATCACAATTCAGTACAAATAGAATACCACTATAGAGATCCATTCAGGAGAGGTTGCAGAAGCCTGCAGCCTGCAGTCTGAGGAAGCAAGATCAGCTGAGGAGTTGGCAAGGAGCAGAATATAACCCAAGAAGGCAAGAGAAGAAGCCATCCAGCCACCAAACCAGATCACCAGAATCATAAGCCCACTCTACACCAACTGGGAACAGGTAAGGCCCCATCTCCAGACTGGCAATCCAGGTCTCTACCCCCTAGGCCCCAGCCAGTGGAGCCCCAGGGACCAGACAGTTATCTTTTCCTGCTCCCTCACCATAAAAAAAGCCCCTGCAAACCCAACAACCACCAGAGTCATAAGCCCACCCTGCACTGATTGGGAACAGCTGCTTCCTGAGACAGAACCCACTAACACCAATTGGAATAAGCAGCTCCCAGAGAAACAGAGCCCAACAGCACCAATTTGACCAAGAACTCCCAGTGGACCAAGACTATCAATTGGAACAAGAGAGGCACCTTCAGACACAGACACTGCCTGCATCTAGCGGAGGAAGAGATGAGTAGACGCCACTGCAAAAATACAGGCAACAACATAAAGACCTATATGACAACATCAGAACCTAGTGATTCTACACCTGCAAGACCTGAACATACCAATGCAGAAGAAGCAGAAGAAATCAATCCTAAAAATGACTTTAAGAAGATGATAGGTGCCCTTAAAGGGGAAATTAAAAACTCCCTTAAAGAGGAAATGAAAAATTCCCTTAAAGAGGAAATGGAAGAAAAAAAATTGAAAGAAATCAAAGAAAACCAACAAAAGCAATTAAACAGATGAAGGAAACAGTTCAAGATTTGAAAATTGAAATTGAGACAATAAAGAAGACACTAACTGAGGGAATGCTGGAAATAGAAAATCTGACTAAACAAACAGGAACTACAAACCAACAAAATGCAAGAGATAGAACAGAGAATCTCTGACATTGAAGACACACTAGAGAAAATAGATTCATCAGTCAAAGAAAACACTAAAGCCAAAAAAGTTGTAACACAAAACATCCAGGAAATTTGGGACACCATGAAAAGACCAAACATAAGAATAAGAGGGATAGAAGAAGGAGAAGAATACCAACTCAAAGGCACAGAAAATATATTCAATGAAATCATAGAAGAAAACTTTCCTAACCTAAAAAAAGCAATACCTATGAAGATACAAGAAGCTTACAGAACACCAAATAGGCTGGATCCAAAAAAAAGTCCCCTCACCACATAATAATCAAAACACTAAACATACAGAACAAAAAAATATTAAGAACTGCAAAGGAAAAAGGCCAAGTAACATATAAAGGCAGACCCATCAGAATAACACCAGACTTCTCAGTAGAGACTATGAAAGCTAGAAGGTCCTGGACAAACGTTATACAGACACTATGGATGCCAACCCAGACTATTATACCCAGCAAAACTCTCAATCACCATAGACTGAGTAAACAAAATATTCCATGATAAAACCAGATTTAAACAATACCTATCCACAAATCCAGCCCTATAGAAAGCACTAGAAGGAAAAAAATCCAACCTAAGGAAATTAAACACACCCATGAACACTCAGGCAGTAGATAATCCCACACCAACAAATACCAAAGAAGGGAAACACAACACTACCACCAAAAAATAACAGGAATTAACAATCACTGGTCATTAATATCCATCAATATCAATGGTCTCAACTCATGTATAAAAAGACACCGGATAACAGAATGGACACGAAAACAGGATCTATCCTTCTGCTGCATACAAGAAACACACCTAAACTTCAAAGACAGACACTACCTCAGAGTAAAAGGCTGGGAAAAGGCTTTCCAATCAAATGGACTTAAGAAACAAGCTGGTGTAGCTATCCTAATATCTAATAAAATAGACTTCAAACTAAAATCAATCAAAAGAGATCGGGAAGAACATTACATATTTATCACAGGGAAATACATCAAGATGAAGTCTCAATTCTGAACATTTATGCCCCAAATACAAAGGCACCTACATTTATAAAAGAAACATTACTAAAGCTTAAATCCTGCATCAAACCCCAAACACTAGTAGTGGGAGGTTTCAACACACCACTCTCACCAATGGACAGATCTACCAGACTGAAACTTAACAGAGAAATAAATGACCTAACAGATGTTATGACTCAAATGGACTTAATAGATATCTATGGAACATTCCACCCTAGCACAAAAGAATATACCTTCTTCTCAGCACCCCATGGAACCTTCTCAAAAATCACCACATGCTCAGTCACAAAGCAAATCTCAACAGATACAAAAACATTGGAGTTGGGTGGTGGTGGCCCATGCCTTTAATTCCACCACTTGGGAGGCAGAGCCAGGAGGATCTCTGTGAGTTCGAGGCCAGCTTGGCCTAGAGAGCAAGATCCAGGACAGACACCAAAAACTACACAGAGAAACCCTGTCTTGAAAAACCAAAAAAAAAAAAAGAAAAGAAAGAAAGAAAAAAAAAGAAAAAGAAAGAAAAAAATTGGAATAATCTCTTGTATTTTATTGGACCACCATGCCTTAAAGTTAGATTTCAATAACAACAAAAACTATAGAAAGCCTACAATCTCATGGAAACTCAATAATGCCCAACTGAACTACCAAAGGGTCAAGGAAGAAATAAAGAAAGAAATTAAAGATTTCCTAGAATTCAATGAAAATGAAAGTACAACATACCCAAACTTATGGGACACTATGAAAGCAGTGCTAAGAGGAAAATTCATAGCATTAAATGCATGCATAAAGAAATTGGAGAAATCTCACATGAATGACTTAACAGCACACCTGAAAGCTCTAGAACATAAAGAAACAAACTCCCTCAGGAGGAATATATGCCAGGAAATAATCAAATTGAGGGCTGAAATCAATGAAATAGAAACAAAGAAAACAATACAAAGAATCAACAAAACAAAGAGTTGGTTCGTTGAAAAACTCAACAAGATAGACAAACTCCTATCCTAATTAACCAAAAGGCAGAGAGAGAGAGAGAGCATCCAAATTAACAAAATCAGAAATGAAAAGGGAGACATAACAACAGACAATGAGGAAATCCAAAGAATCATCAGGTCATACTTCAAAAACCTGTACTCCACAAAAATGGAAAATCTGAAAGAAATGGACAATTTTCTGAATAGGTACCACATACCAAAGTTAAATCAAGACCAGATAAACTATTTAAATAGACCAATAACCCCTAAGGAAATAGAAACAGTCATTGAAAGTCTCCTAACAACAACAACAACAAAAGCCCAGGACCAGATGGTTTCAGCACAGAATTCTACCAGATTTTCAAAGAAGAGCTAATTCCAACACTCTTCAAATTGTTCCACACAATAGAAACAGAAGGAATATTACTAAACCCTTTTTATGAGGCTACAGTTACCCTGATACCCAAACCACACAAAGATGCAACAAAGAAAGAGAATTACAGACCAATCTCCCTCATGAACATTGATGCAAAAATACTCAACAAAATATTGGCAAACCAAGTCCAAGAACACATAAAAAAGATTATCCACCATGACCAAGTAGGCTTCATCCCAGGGATGCAAGGATGGTTCAACATATGAAGATTCGTCAATGTAATACACCATATAAACAAATTGAAAGAAAAAAACCCACATGATCATCTCATTAGATGCTGAAAAAGCCTTTAACAAAATCCAACACCCCTTTATGATAAAGATCTTAGAGAGATCAGGAATACAAGGAACATACCTAAACACAATAAAGGCAATTTACAGCAAGCCAACACCCACCATCAAATTAAATGAAGAGAAACTCAAAGCAATTCCACTAAAATCAGGAATAAGACAAGGCTATCTACTCTCTCCATACCTATTCAATATAGTACTTGAAGTTCTAGCTAGAGCAATAAGACAACAAAAGGAGATCAAAGGGATAGAAATTGGAAAGGAAGAAGTCAAACTTTCACTATTTGCAGACAATATGATAGTATACATAAGTGACCCCAAAATTTCCACCAGGGAACTCCTACAGCTGATAAACCCCTTCAGTAAAGTGGCAGGATACAAGATCAACTCAAAAAAATTAGTAGCCCTCCTATATAAAAATGATAAAAGGACTAAGAAAGAAATCAGAGAAACATCACCCTTTATAATAGCCACAAATAATATAAAATACCTTGCGGTAACACTAACTAAACAAGTGAAGGACCTGTATGATAAGAACTTTAAGTCTCTGAAGAAAGAACTTGAAGAAGATGTCAGAAAATGGAAAGATCTCCCATGCTCATGGATAGGTAGGTTTAACATAGTAAAAATGGCAATCTTACCAAAAGCAATCTACAGATTCAATGCAATCCCCATCAAAATCTCAACACAATTCTTCAAAGACTTGGAAAGAACAATACTCAACTTCATATGGAAAAACAAAAAACCCAGGATAGCTAAAAGAATCCTGTACAATAAAGCAACCTCTGAAGGTATCACCATCCCTGACCTCAAGCTTTACTATAGAGCTATAGTAATAAAAACAGCTTGGTACTGGCATAAAAACTGACATACAGACCAATGGAATCTAATTGAAGACCATGACATTAATCCACACACATATGAACACCTGATTTTTGACAAAGAAGCCCAAACTGTACAATGGAAAAAAGAAAGTATCTTCAACAAATGATGCTGGCATAACTGGATGTCAACATGTTAAAGATTGCAAATAGATCCATATCTGTCACCATGCACAAAACTTAAGTCCAAGTGGATCAAAGACCTCAATATAAATCCAGTTACACTGAACTTGATAGAAGAGAAAGTAGGAAGTATTCTTGAACACATTGGTACAGGAGATCACTTCCTAAATATAACACCAGTTGCACATACACTGAAAGCAACAATTAATAAACGGGACGTCTTGAAACTGAGAAGATTTTATAGGGCAAAAGACACAGTCAATAAGTCAAAACAACAGCCTACAGAATGGGAAAAGATCTTCACCAACCCCACATCTGACAGAGGACTGATCTTCAAAGTATATAAAGAACTCAAGAAACTAGACATCAAAATACTGAACAACCCAATTAAAAAATAGGCTACAGAGCTTAACAGAGAATTCTCAAAAGAAGAATCTCAAATGGCTGAAAGACATTTAAGGAATTGCTTGACATCCTTAGTCATCAGAGAAATGCAAATCAAAATGACTCTGAGATACCACCTTCTACATGTCAGAATGGCTATGATCAAAAACACTAATGACAGTCTATGTTGGAGAGGATGTGGAGCAAGGGGAACACTCCTCCACTGTTGGTGGGAGTGCAAACTTGTACAACCACTGTGGAAAACAGTATGGCAGTTTCTCAGAAAACTGGGAATCAATCTACCTCAAGACCCAGCCATACCACCCTTGGGCATATACCCAAGGAATGCTCAATCATACTACAAAGATACATACATGCTCAACTATGTTCATAGCAGCATTATTCATAATAGCCAGAACCTAGAAACAACCTAGATCTCCGTCAACTGAAGAATGGATTAAGAAAATGTGGTACATATACACAATGGAGTACTACTCAGCAGAGAAAAACAATGACATCATGACGTTTGCAGGCAAATGGATGGAACTAAAAAATATCATCCTGAGTGAGGTAACTCAGACTCAGAAGGACAAACATGGTATGTACTCACTCATAAGTGAATACTAGATGTAAAACAAAGGAAAATCAAACTGCAACTCACAGATCCAGGGATGCTACCTAGCAGGGGGGACCCTGGGATGACTGTGGCTTATAAGTTTTGGTTTTGGCCAATCACTAGAAACACCATGTTAACAGCAGAGGTTTGAAGAAAGATTTTTCTATCACTTGGCAACAAGCCAAGGAAATTATAAGGAAATGTCCTACTTGTTCTTTGTATAACCAAACTCTATTACCTGTAGGAAGTAACCCAAAAGATACCCAAAGAAATTAAATTTGGTAAATAGATGTTTCACTTTGCAGAGTTTGGAAAATTAAAGTATGTGCAGCATACCATAGATACATATTCAGGATTTCAATGGGCAACTGCTTTAAGTTCTGGAAAGGCTGATTCTGTAATTACACATTTATAAGAGATTATGTTTATTATGGTGATACCTGTACAGATTAAGGCTGACAATGCTCCAGCATATGTCTCTAGTAAAATGAAACAGTTTTTTGCATATTACAATATAAAGCATACTACAGGTATGCCACATAGTTGTACAGGACAATCTGTTATATAGAAATATCTAATTGCACTTTAAAAGATATGCTTAATAAATGGAAAGGGGTAATAAAGACTCCCAGAGATAGATTACACAGTTCTTTATTAACTTTAAATTTTTAAATGCAGAGAGACATTGGATAGTAGAAAAAACTGCTGAGTTAAATAAGCCTGTATATTTTAAAGATGTGTTGACCTCAGAATGGAAACTGAGATATGTGTTATGTTGGGGAAGAGGTTTTTGTCTTTCTTTGTGTCCATAGGAGAAGAGAAGCTGTGAATACCATCAAGATTGATAAAGATTAGATTCAAACAGGAGAGACCTTCTGAATAAAGAGAGGCAATCAGACAGCTTGGTCATTCAGTTCAAACTAACTTATAAAGACTAATAAATGCCTTTAATTTGATCAGGCATGAAAAAATACAAATAAAAAATAATAGTATTCTCTTACTGGGAAGACATGAAAAATGGGCTCTCCCACTCTCATGCCCCAGGGCAGCCTCACTTGTCCCCGCCAGCAGGGTCAGCACTACTGTGCTTCCCAGTCAAGGTGCAGGGCCTGCTCTCCCAAGTGCTGAGGGTCAGGACCAGCTCTTCCACTCTCGTGGCCCAGGGGGCTTGCTCTCCTGCCTGCCACAGGCGGCAAGGGGTGAGGAGCAAGGGGACATCTCTCACTCACCCGTACCACCATATGGCAGATGAGGGGCGGGGCCAGATCTCCCATGCTCACATTCTCGGGGATGGCTCTCCCGCGCCTCTGTCAACAGGATCAGCTCCATTGTGCTGCCCAGGTGAGGCACTGGGTCAGCTCTCCCCGGTGCTGCGGTGCTGCGGTGCTGCCGTAGGTGAGGGGCTGGGTCAGCTCTCCCCGGTGCTGCGGTGCTGCGGTGCTGCGGTGCTGCCGTAGGTGAGGGGCTGGGTCAGCTCTCCAGCCTGGGCAGGTGATGAGGAGTGAGGGGAGAGGGCAGCTTTCTCTCCCCCATGCTACCACGTGGCAGACAAGTGGGGCAGGGCGTGTTCTCCCACTCTCCCACCCTCAGGGCCAGCTCACCCCCTGCCAACAGGGTCAGCTCTGGTGTCCTGCCCAGGGGAGGTGCAGGACCGGCTCTCTCAATGGCTGCAGCCAGTGAGGGGCAGGGACAGTTCTCTCTAGTGTGGCAGCCTGTGCGGGGTGGGGCCAACTCTGTGCAGCCCTGTCCTCTCGGCCTTCGATGGTAACAGGAGCCATGGACGTCAACACAGACCACAGCTGCTGAGGGTCACGGGTGCAGACACGGCCCTTGGCAGCCGCCCAGGCCTGAAGAGCACCATGGCCCGGGTGGCCAGCAGGCTACCCACCTCAGCCCAGTCCTCACCGACTTCACCTCTTCCGATCTGCCTCTCTCCACAGGACACGAACCATTCCGTCTCTCTCTCTTCCATACCCCACCCTGTATTTGCTCACCATCACAGACAGAGCCTGATCACCCAGTGCCACAAGGTGTCGAGTGAATCCCTGCTGTCTCCTTCTGGCCCAGGGTGGACAGCCCTGTGCGGACATCAAGAAAGGATCTTTAACATTTGTTTTTATTCAGTTTCCCTCTACATTTGAAAAGTTCAGACACTGGAATCATGAAGAACATACTGAACTTGAATCTAGGCCCCTAACTTCAGTTTTGCCTCTGATATATCCTGGGGTTGTGACTTCGCACAGAGTGTTTCTTCTCTTAGTCAGTGATCTTCACTGTGATGGCTAAAGAAACTCCACTTTATGCTTGGAATCAACCTTGGTTCCTACTAGCCCCTTGTCCCTGACTCCTGTCCCTGAAAGAAAAGTTCCTAGTAACCCCGACTCAACAACCCCACCCAGAAATAGACACATGACCAGAATCTGCTTGTTGTGCTATGGCTGCTTTTATTTTTTTTTAGCTGCAGCAAACATGCTTATGCAGACATTCAGGGACCTTTTTTTAGGTCGCCTCGAATACCTAATCTTGACAAAGCTAAGCAATTCTTGGCCTGCTTGTGCAGACACGCAAGCTCTTCTTGCAGTTTTTGCCTTTAAGAATCCTCCTCTCAGCTACTTCATGCAGCAGTCTCTAGCTCGGCTCAGAGGCCGTTGTCCTGCTAACAGCTTCAGTGAATTTCACTAATTATAATCTTAAGTGAGTCTGTGGTCTTTTCCAAAGTGTCTTAAACCATCTGACCTTTGGAGGCCCCCATGAGATACCTGGCAGAACCCACACTCAGAGCTTGGGATTCAGGACAGGCCTAAGTAGGGGAAAGTCTGAGGTGGACTTGGAGGCCCACGGGAGCCGGAGACTATGGCCGCCACAGATTAAAGAGGGACAGGCCCTAGACAGGGAAAAAAAATACCACAACTTGGAGGCCCCAGATGATGGTGAGGACATTGTGGACTTGGAGGCCCAGGGGAGCCCCAGACTGTGATCACTGCCAATTTGTAAATGGAAAACAGAAGTAAGAATTGTTGGCTAACACAAATCTGAAACTGGACTGATTGATGAGTTGTACTGTTCTGTTCTGGGGACATCTCGGGAGAGACTGGGAGATCGGATACGACTGTATGCCCAGTCTCCAGGGACAGCAAGAGATGTCTTCCTGTCCTCCTGGTTCTGGTGTATAAATGAAGGAGGCCATCACATGTTCATCTTTGTCTGGTCATCTCTGACTATGTGGACTTACTGTCTTTTTACATTGTTTTCTTTTGTCTGCTGGATTTGTGTTTCCAAGTTTTGTTGAAGAAACAGGAATTGGACTGACCATACCCAAGTTTTCCTTGAGCTCCATGTTGTAACACTTTCAGAACTTCTGTTAGGTGGGCTACAGAGTTGTCACCTAGGAATCTCCATACTCTCTGTGAACTAGAATGGCCAGAAACACGGTTGTTTGACCCTCAAACTGCCAAGAGAGTCTGGCAACTGGTCCCAGGGAACCCTGGCCACCTTACATGAAACTGGCTTTGCCTGTTCCTTGAGCCCCCTCCTTGGCTGAATTCTGTTTCAGTCACCAAGTTAATGTGTCAGAGGCTGAGTAAAAACCTCAGGAAAATGCCTGGACTCTGTTCTGGCTTCTGCAGAAGAGAAGGCAAGAGATTCCCCACCTTACAATCCACACATCCAGTCAGTCCAAGACCTGACTGTGTCTGCAGGGTACCATGTGCCTGCAGTCCCAAGAAACCTGACCTGCCCTCACCTCCACACCCCAGCGTGCTGGATTATGCTCCACAAGCTAGCTTCAACTATTCTCCCTCCTAAGAGAGGCACCTCCTAGTGGGTACCCACTCCTGCCAGAGAAAGGGACTGATGGGGACAGGAGACCCAGACCTCCATTTTCAACCTGTGATTTATATAATTGAAAGACCCAGAACCCTCCCTTCTCTAAGAAGCCTCGGGCCCTCATCAGCATTTTGGAAACTATTTTCTTTATCCATCAACTCACCTGGGCTGGTTTTAAGAAGTTTCTAGGTACCCTTTTTACTGCATAGGAGAGGGATTGAATCGTGACTGAAGCCAGGAAGGCTGCAAAGGGTCCTGGGGTGACTGGTTTAGATGCCGAAAGAAGAGATAAGGGAATATTGCCCTCAACTCTACCAAACTGGAACCCCAACACTGATCAAGGTAAGGGGGACTAGACACCTATCACTGGGGCCTCCTGACCAGAATGCGAGCAGCATCTAGAAACCAACTAATTCTCAAAGGTATCTGAGGTAGTAACTCAGGGAAATCAGGATCTCCTGCTGCATTCCTGGATCATCTCCAAGAGGCTTACCGGGAGTTTACCCGCATTGATCCGGGTGCCCCAGAAAACCAGCGGGTTGTTTATAATACTGCTGTAGTCATCCAGTCGGCCCCAGATATTCGCAGGAAATTACAGAAAGTAGAAGAGGTCAGGGGGTGAATAGGTCACAGTCAGTAGAAATGGCTCCAATGACTTTTAAGAATAGAGGTCCAGGTGAGAAGACAGGAGGCCGAACAAAATAATGGGGACTACATTTAGAGAAAGGCCCAGTCAAAATCAAAAGCACCCCAAGCAGCCAAACCAGCCTCAGGTCAGGTCAGAGAAGGACCAATGTGCATATTGTAAAGAAAAAGGACATTCCAGCTGGATCAGATTGATGGGGCCAGGGCTCCATACTAATGAGCCACCAGAAGTCCGTGGTCACAGGAAAAGCAGGGGGTTCCTGATGGATACAGGTGCAGCCCATTCAGTGCTAACTCAACCCCTGGGCCTTCTTACTAAGAAAAAGACCATCACCCAAGGGGCCACAGGGACTGGAACTTACACTTGGACCACCAACCAAGAAGTGGGCCTTGGACAAGGTACTGTGACTCATTTCTTGTTATTCCAGATCATCCATAACCCCTGATTGGTAGAGACTTGCAGAGAAAACTTGGTGCCACCATCAAGTTCAGTGAGAATAAAGCCAATCTGGACCTAGGGAGTCCATAGTCAGCCATCCCGTTCACTTGCCTCTCATCAAATATCAAATGACAAAAAGGAATACGGAAAAAAAAAACTGGGAGTGGCCAACTCCCTTCTAACAGAATTAATGCTAAAGTTCCCTGGAGTATGGGCAGAGACCAGTCCTCTGGACTGGCCTCACATTGGCCGCCAATTGTTGTTCAGCTCTCAAGCTCAGCCTTGCCTATAAGTGTTAAACAGTGCCCTATCTCAAGGGCAGCTAAGGTGGGTATTAGAAAGCACATCAACTGCCTTAGGGATGCAGGAATTCTGGTCCCCAGCATTCGCCTTGGAACACTCCACTGCTCCCTGGAGTTGAGCCTGTTCAGGACTTACATAAATAGGAGAGTGGAAATTATCCACAAGAGTGTTGCAAACCCTTACACTTTGCTCAGCCTATTAGATCCAGGAAAATCATCTGTATATATTGTCCTGGACCTGAAAGATGCCTTTTTCTTTCTACCCCAGGGCCCTGTGAGTCAACCTATATTTGCTTTTGAATGGACAGACCCTTAGTCAGGGTTCAGTGACCAACTGACCTGGACCCCACTACCACAGGGGTTTAAGAACTCCCCTACTCTGTGTGAAGCCCTTAGTGCAAATCTGCTTGAGTACCTCCAAGAGCACCCAAAGGTCACCCTCTTACAGCATGTCGAGGATCTCCTCATTGTTGTGTGTACCCCGAAAGAATGCCAACAAGCTACTGAGGAACTGCTTAAAATGCTCTGGCAACTGGGCTACCACATGTCTGCCAACAAGGCCCAATTATGCTCCAATAAGATAACTTATCTGGGGTATTGCTTAGAGGGTGGCAGCAGGACTCTGTCCTTGAGCAGGATCTAAGCTATCTTGAATATTCCTGAGCCACAGGATAAAAGGCAGGTGAGAGAATTCTTGAGTACAGTTGTATACTACAAACTAGGGATACCAAACTTTGCAGAAATAGCAAAACTATTATATCAGAGTCTAGGAGAAAATGGACTCCTGATCTGGGAAAACCAAGAAAAAGAGGCATTCCAAAAACTCAAGGAGGCTTTGATATCAGCCCCAGGACTCAGGCTACTGGGCATTACCAAGCCTTTCCATCTGTATGTGGATGAACAACACAGGGTGGCCAAAGATGTACTGACTCAGACTTTGGGACCCTGGAAAAGGCCTGCATCTTATTTATCTAAATGCCTACACCTTGCTGCAGCAGGATGGCCACCTGCATCCGGACCATTGCCACCATAGCACTTTTGCTAAAGGAAACTGATAAACTGACCATGGGACAGGAGCTGGTTGTCATCAGTCCTCACTCCATTACAGTGCTCCTTTGGAGAGCATCTGAGCACTGGATGTGGAACACACACCTCACCCTTATCAAGCTCTCCTTTTAGATGCACCCAGGATCAGTTTTTCATCATCCACATTGTTGAACTCAGCCTCCTTCCTTCCTGACCCTGAAGAGCAGTCAGCCCGCGACTGTGCCCAGGTCATTGACCACCTGCAATATGGACGACCAGACCCCTGGGAGCAGCCCCTGGGGATGGCAGATATAACCCTATACACCGGTGGGAGCAACTCTGCACAAGATGGGGTTAGGTATGCAGGAACAGGTGTGGTGATGCTCATGGTGGTGATCCGCTCCCAATCTCTTCCCCAAGAGACATCAGCTCTAAAGGCAGAGCTGATAGCCTTGACCCAGGCACTAAGGTGTGGAAATAGCTATGCTGTCAACATCTATACTGATAACCAGTGTGCCTTGGCCACTGCACACATCCATGGTGCTTTGTGCCAGGAACAGGGTCTGTTGAACCACTGGAAAGGAGATCAAGAACAAAGAGATCTCTGCTCTTTTAGCAGCAATTTGGATGCCAGAGAAACTAGCTATTCTCCATTAACCAGGACACAAAAAAGGGGACTCGGATGAAGCACAAAGCAACAGATTTGTGGATACTACAACAAAAAGAGCAGCTACAGGCCAGTGAGGCCACTGCAAACATTAGGCCATCCTTAGATTCTCACCCCCTTCCTGCACCAGACCTGCTAGACCATCCTACATACAACAATGAGAAAAAAAGGTAGCAGGAACTGTGGCTTGGGTCCACCATTCCCATCTAAAGGCAGACGTGATGACCAGAGAAAAGGTAAGAAATGGAGGTTAATGCAAGCTCCCCAGTGCTGTCAAAAGGTACAGCTCATCTGGACCTCAGACTCAGACTGATAAAAGAGTTGGGAATCTTGACAAATCTCTTATGCTTGGCCATCTGAAAATGTTAAGGTTTGGGATTGGGAATTGCCCAGGGAATCACGCCTCTTTTATATCCATGGTCTACTAGTAGAAAATTAACAGATGTTCTCCAGAATGTTGCCTACCAGCCTGTGTTTAAATTTGGTTTTTGTGACCTTTTTGAAAGTTATTTAATCATGGCTGACAAAAGAGATTGTGGCCAATCACTTCCAAAATGTGGTTTATTAGAGGTAGCATAATTCCTGGAGGCTAATGAAAATACACGAAATAAAACCTTTTCCCATATATGCAAGCACATTGCCATCAGAAAAACAAATCACTGTTCTGACCCAAATTGTGAAACTGAGTTTGTCCAAAAAGGGATAACAGGTACCTAGGATGACATATCCTTTTTGAGTGAGAAAGCCCTCCCTCAGGAAGCACCTATGTGAATGCAGCCTCTTTTAGAGTCAAGACCTGGAATGAATTGAGCACCCACTCTTGGTGTAAGGGCCTGAGCTGGGGCTTCCATTTTAACATTAAAGGTTATAGCTTGTAATTGGGCTGTGAAATTCTCTCTCCAAAAGATGCCACTTTGCCAAGTTAGCTCTACAAGCCAAGGAAAAAGTTGGCTGCCTTAACCAAAGACTAGAATGTCTCCCATTCTGGTCCTCTCTCCCTCAGACCACTCCACCATGACAAAAAGTCAACTCTTGGTCTCAACCAAGGGGTCTATGGTAACAGACTCAACCCCAGCCCTAATATAAGGTCATGAAATCATCTCATCTCCTGGTGATGTCCCAGAGCTTGAGAACTTAAAGTTACTACAAAGCTTGATACCTTCTCCAGTCTGGGGAAAGAATTACTGTTGCTTTTGCCTAGATCCTAGACTTCCTTTTTATGTGGTGATGGGAATCAACTTTTCTATCACCCCAACTACTACCCCACCAGAGAATTTCAGTTGTAAACTGGAGAAAACTAAAGTCCCCTAGAGACTTCCAAGGAATAGGTTCTTGTTTAATCTCTTCCACCAGCAGTTACTCAACCTTCCAATTATGTCCAACCCTTCAGTGCTCACACGGATACCAATAGATCTGAATGCATCTGAATGTATTTTCTGGCTCCATTAGAGACAGAAATAACGGGCCTGTACATGTGGCCTTGCTAGATGTGTAACAGCTGAGCATCCAGCACTGGGCCACAGGAAGGAAATCTCTGTATTCTAACCCATATCCTTCCCCACGTAGACACGAATACTGGAGAGGAGGCTAAGAAAACTACTGTCTGCAGAAAAACCTCCGACTATGAGTGAGGTCCATAGTTAGAAGGAAACAATAGCAATTCCAGCTCTACTGCCCCTCGTGACCACAGAGATCGTGGGCATGGGCTGACTTGGGGACACCAGCATTAATTATTCAAGACCAGCATTTTAAAACCCTAAGTAATGAAGCAGACCAGTATACAGAACCTGACAGATTCCACAGGACAGCTTGGAAAACAAGTGGATCCCCTGGCAGAGGCGGCTTGACAAAAAACGTTAGAGGTGAGACTTGTTTTCCCTAGAAGAATGAGGCCCCTGTGCCGCTTTAGGTGAGAAATGATATTTTTAACGCCACCAGACCGGGAGTTAGACAAGACGCATTAGACATGGCTCAGAAAAACCTAGATACAAGAGCAAAGGAGCATGCTGAGGCCTCTGGTTGGTACCAGTTTATGGCTTATCATCCTCTTTACTACCAGAGCTGGGCCTGTTATTTTCCTGCCCCTTGAGGTTGTGATCATCCCTCACATAGATTTTTTTTGTTTTTATCTTTTTTATTTTATTAAAGTTCCTTTTATTCTTTGTGTCTTTCACATCATATATCTCAATCCCATTCATTTCCCATCCCTTCGTATCCACCCTCTGCCCTTGCAATCTCCTTCTCCAAAATAAAATAAAATTTAAGAGAAAAAAAAGGAAAAACCTTGTCATGGAAGCTGTAGTGTGACACAGTGAGTCACACAATAAACCCTTTTATCCATATATCTTTACTTGCAAGTGTTCATTGCAGAATCATTGGTCTGGATCGAGGCCTCTGGTTTCTGCTATACTACCAGTGCTGGGCCCTCACTGGGACTCCTCTTGGTTATCCTGCTGTAGTCCTGTGTTGTGGAGATCCTGCAGCTTTGGATCTGTAGGGCTGGTCCCTTCACATCCTCCAGCAGATTATAGATGGGGTGGATGTTGGGGTGGGCCAACTCATAACCCTGGTTCTAGGCCTGGGTAGTTGCAGGGTTGGTCAGCCTGCCAGCTCTCCCTTGTCCTCACCACCAGGGGGAGCTCTCTGGCATTGCCCTAGCTAGTTTGCCCCTTGCAGCAATGAGCAAGGCAGCCTCCACATTTTAAACTGGTTACTAACTTATATTAGAAACGAATCAGTTCTGGTAAAATATTAGCTCCAGAGGCTCCGTACCAGTCTGTACACAGGCACCATCAATAACTTAAATCATATGATCTAGAGCCAGTAGAGAATGTGATGGCTAAAGAAACTCCACTTTATGCTCGGCATCTACCTTGGTTCCTACTAGCTATTTGTCTCTGACTCCTGTCCCTGGAAGAAAAGTTCTCAGTTAGCCGGGCGTTGGTGGCGCACGCCTTTAATCCCAGCACTCGGGAGGCAGAGCCAGGCGGATTTCTGTGAGTTCGAGGCCAGCCTGGGCTACCAAGTGAGCTCCAGGAAAGGCGCAAAGCTACACCGAGAAACCCTGTCTCGAAAAACCAAAAAAAAAAAAAAGAAAAAAAAGAAAAGAAAAGTTCTCAGTAACCCCGAACTCCCACCCAGCAACAACTCCCACCCAGAAATGTACACATGACCATCTGTTCATTGTGATATGACTGCTCTTTTGGCTTCTGTAACCTGCTTGTGTAGACATTCAAGGACTATTTTGAGGTCGCCCTGACTACCTAATCTTGACAGAACAGCTCTTAGATTTCTTGTGCAGATACTCCAGGTCTTCTTGTGGTTTTCTTTCTTTCTTTCTTTCTTTCTTTCTTTCTTTCTTTCTTTCTTTTTTGTTTGTTTTTGTTTTTGTTTTTTTGTTTTTTGTTTTTTTTTCGAGATAGGGTTTCTCTGTGTAGCTTTGCGCCTTTCCTGGATCTCACTCTGTAGACCAGACTGGCCTCGAACTCACAAAGATTCACCTGGCTCTGCCTCCCGAGTGCTGGGATTAAAGGCATGCGCCACCACTGCCCTGCCTTCTTGTGGTTTTCTAACTTAAGAATCCCTCAGTAAGGATTGTATGAGCCAGAGGGGTCAAGGACATCACAGAATCAACTCACCTGGGCTCAGAGGAGCTCACAGAGTCTGAACTGACAACCAGGGAGACTGCATGGAACCAACCTAGGCCCCCTACATATATGTGACAGTTTGTAGCTTGGTCTACTTGTGGGACTCCTAACAGTGGGAACAGGGACTGTAACGCTTTGGCTGGCTTTTGGGAACCTATTCCTTATACTGGATTGCCTTGCCCAGCCTTAATACAAGGGGACGTACTTAGGCCTACCACAACTCAATATGTCATGTTTTGTTGATATCCATGGGGGGCCTGCCACTTTCTGAACAGAAACGGAGGAGGAGTGGCTTGGGGGGGTGGGGCGTAGGAAGGGGAGGGGAGGGGAGGAGGGTGTTGGGGAATAATTGTTTACGCTGTGTGAAGATGTGTCACTGTGACTGGTTTAACAAAGAGCTGAATGGCCAATAGCTAGGTGGGAGAGAAGGGGTGGGACTTCCGGGCGGAGGGAGGAAGTGAGAAGGAGGAACCTAGGCGCGGGGATTTCACCAGCAGACTCAGAGCAAGTTGGACATACCACACTGAAAACGACAGGGTTGAACGGAGATTAATAGAAGCAAGTTCATGTGAGTTGTGAGAGCTGGCTGGAGACAAGCCTAAGCTAAAGGCCAAGTTTTCATAATTAATAATAAGTCTCTGCGTCGTTATTTGGGGGCTAGTTGTCCAAAGATAGCCTGACAAGGAAGTTTGCTACAGGAGGGAGGAGAAATTGTGGTTAGGATGTAAAATAAATTTAACTACTATTACTACAATAAAAGCATCCCTTCCTTGCGCATTTCATGCAGCAGTCTCTAGTTTGGCTCAAAGACCATTGTCCTGCTGGTAACTTCAATAAATTTCACTAATTATAATTGATTTGATCTGTGATCTTTTCCCAAGGGTCTCCAACTCCATAACATCACCTTCCACCAGGGAATAACCGACAGACTTCTCTGTGCTCACTGGGATATCGAGCGTTTAGGAGCACAGAATAGAGAAGGAAACCAGGGAGTTCCCAATGTTTCAACAGAAGCAGAGAAAGAGCTGGTGTGCAGACAGGCACACT
>CABHPP010144348.1:27896-40609 GCA_902168425.1 Peromyscus attwateri | reverse complement strand
CACACACACACACACACACACACACATGAAATGACAGTGAAAAAAAAGGCCATGAATTTGAAGAAGAATGGCAGGAGAGAGGGTTTGAAGGGAGAACAAGTGAGAGAGAAATATTACAATCTTAAAAATAAAAGAAAGAAAATATGTATTATAATGTACTATGATTTTTAAAAAGTTAAATATATTCAAGTATGACTCTAGTTAACTCTTCAAATGACAATATAAGCAAAATGTATTAATAAGGGAGAGTAAGGAAGAATCCAGACAATTCTGAAGAAAACCAAAGGTGAGACAATCTACCTGACGTTAGATGTGCTTAGGTTATATTGAATGAAATGCTTCTAACTGGAAAAATAGAACTGAGAACAGATGTACCTGTGTAACTCATGAGCATTTTAGATCCTTAGTAGGTAATAGACAAAGTGCTGATATTTCTGATGCATACTCTTGGGAAGTTGCATGTTGTTCTCTATTCTGTATATTTAGCAGCTGAATACAGAATTTGATCTAGAATTATTGTTGTTTTTTTTTACAAGATCTTTCGTGTGCTTAGGTCCTCCTCAGGAGGCATTTATCTTTCAGGTTTTGATGCCTTTAGAGAAAAAGAAAAGGTATCTGACAATTGAGTGTCAGCGAGGGGTACACAATGTTGGTGTTATAATCATGCATTTTCTTTGCATTTATCTAATGAAATAACTCCATGTCACTCTGCTTTCATGTATTATTTCCATTCAACTTATTTCCTAAGAGAAAAATATTAACAATGACCAATTCTATCATTTCATTTTCTTAATGTTTGATATAATGCATTAGTGCTCTCTCACCTCTGAGAGGGGCCAATTAACATTTATACATGATTTAAATATGTATTATTAATTCTATGCCATCATAATTCTTCCCTTAATGAGGTTGAAAATGCTCTATCATGAACCAGCGACATCCCCTTCTAACTGACTGCAGTGTCCTTCACATAATTGTAATTGGCTTTAACAGCTTGATATTTACTTTTTAGGATTTTTTAAAAAAAATATGTCTGTGTGTACATGTGTGCAGTGCCTGTGGAGGCAAGAGGCATCAGAGTCTTTGGAGCTGGAATCACAAGTGTTTGTGATCTGCCTTACATGATTGCTAGGAACAAAACTTAGGTGCTCTGGAAGAGGACTCTAAACTCTTAACCACTGAGCATTCTCATCAGCCTGATAAGTTTATCCACTATGTCAAGATGCTTTACTACCAGAATCTGTGTAAACCATTTTTCAAAAGGCCTTGTAAAATATTTTGATTGGAAATTATATTACATAACAACATTTGGGAAACGTGAATAATCACAGTTAGTAATCTTAATTAGTAAGGGACTTTTTAATGAACAAGTCTTGTGTGTATGATTATATTTGATGTTATATGCATGTATATATATGCACACATACATAAATACATTACATACACAAAACATATGTTAAGTGTCAAGGTGATTTCAATTTCAGAACTCTGACTATTCAGTCTCCTTTACAATGCTTATCTCTTTTCCCACATAGATTTCCACAGAAATTGCCTCAGAATGTTCACTAACAGAAGGGCTGACTGAGAAAGTATTTCTGCTTAATCATCTGTTAGTCACTTAATACTATAATATTTTGGAATTGGTGATGCAACAATTATCACCAGTAGTTGATATTTATTTAAGTGAAGGTAGTTAAATATTTTCAATGGATTGAGATTGGGGTTTACACTTGCTTTTGAATTTTCTGTATGCATTTGCATATAGTTGTAATGAAAATATCCTCATTTTACATCAGCATCCCTTTTATGGGATCACATGGCTATGATGAAAACCTGTTCTGCTTATCTAGTCAATGGGGTTTTTATCAAACATGTAAGAATCAGCATTAGTTCTCGTGTTTTTATTTCACTAATCAGTTTGATTAATTAATATATTCTGAATTTATGTTTAGACTAATCTCCTGGGGCAAAAAATAGAATATGCACATAATGTGCTTGAGAACAGTTTGTACTGAAAAATCAATTCTAGCTCATTTTCTGGTGAGAAATGAGTGATGTCAGGTAGATGGATGATAGATAGATAGATAGATAGATAGATAGATGATAGGTGATAGACACGCAAACAGATGATAGATACACAGATAGATAATAGGAAGAAAGACAAACAGCTAGATAACAATTAAAGAGAGGAAAAGGGGCAGAGAAGAGAAACAGCGAAAAAAGAGAAAGAAACGTTGCCTTCATTAGAATGTATTTAAAATTATGCTGTGTTGTGCAAATGTATTGTTTATTAGATTTTGGATTTTTAAAGCTTTTAAAACAAAAATAATTCATAACTCATGAATGAATTAAGTTCTGAATAATACTACACTAAAAAATGACATTAAGAAAAAAAAAACCCTTCCTGTATCTGCTGCAACCAATTCTGGTACATTACTTTATATGTTGTCATTATCCTTCTCCTTCATTTCCACTCTGTTGTTTCTCCAGTCTTCTTCCTACTCCACGCAGCATTGTCTCATGGAGCAGCACAGAAAGACCTACTTAGGAAGCTTGAAATACAGCAAACGGAACCCGTGTCCACTTAGGATTAGCGCAGGCATTTTTCAGAAGTGTCGTGTCACCTAGAGAGGACACGCTTGGCTGTTGCTGCAGAATCTCTCAAAGGCCTTCTTCCTCCACTCCCCATCCTACCTTCCGGTCAGGGAGACATCACGTGGATGTTACACCAACCCCTTACTGATTCCTAAGATTAACTTCAACCTTTAAGAGATTTGTCACCACAATGAAAATAATTAGAGTTTACATATGTATGAATGAAGTTGTAGAGTGCATCTTTAGGAAGCAACTAATTAAAAAAATCTGAAATTTGCAATTACTAACCTTATGGCATATAAATTATGAAGATTAGTAGTGAACTAAAAATATTTTGTAACTATGTGTGTTAGAATACCAAAACACAACACATTAACAAAACGGTAGTTTGTAGTCCTCAAGGTCCATTATTCATAATCTCAGCATGAATACTAAAACTTCTTACTCTGTTTCAAATCACCAATTTTTATATATCATTTACTCAATTTTAAGAAATATCCATTTAGTCTTTAAAAAATCAGAAAGCCTTTATTAACAGAGCTTTACTTATTCTTCTGAAGTTGTCATTTCCCCAAGTTAAAATAAATTTACAATGGTTTTGCTTACTAGTGTTAACTTCTAGCTAATAACCCTTATGCCCATAACGAAGTTTTTCAGAAATGGTACCAATATGTTAACACAGTTCTAAGCACTCATCTTAAGTATCTTCCCTATAAATCATAGAATTAGGGAAAATAACTTTAAGGCAATTTACTTGAGCTGATTAAAAAAATAAAAAGAAAAAGAAATTCAACTTCACTATCACATTGTCACGCATTGCAATGATCAGGTGTAGCCTCTGCTCTGTTTTTGATGTCAAGATGGGAGAAATGAAGATTGGGGGAAGAACCATAACTTTCAAATATTTCGTACTGCTACCTTGCTAAATTTGTACATCAAATCCATGTGATGAGGTGAAGGGTTATTAACATAAACTTTACTTATTTGGTTATAATGAATTCTCCAAATGTCTTGTGTAGTAGGTAGCTGTTCCAGCTTTGACCCGGATGTACTACCCTTAGTGAGGTTTCTGATAACTGCCATGCCTACCTATGATGCACCCCTGGGTCGGGACTGAGACAGGAGCCCTTAAGACACAAGATCCGGATGTGCCAGCTTTCTTGGTTTCTGGCGATCCTGGATACTGGAAGACAGACCAAGTCAGAGTTCTTGAGAAAACCCTGCTGGACTGCACCTCACCTCTCCTGGATCCTGTAACCAACCCCTTTATTGGCTGTAAGTTACCCCCAAGTAAACCTCCTTTTAAACTATGTGGAGTTGCCTTGATAAATCCCCACCTTAATCTTGTTCTTTCTTCATAGGAATGTCTGTTTATCCTTACTTTGAATGTCCTTTTTTTTTTTTTTTTGCTTGTGTGTTTATAAATACCAAGACTTCTGTCTGAATGTATCCACCTATATTTACCTCAACCCAGTGATAAAATTTGCATTTTAAATAAATTTGTAGCAACTCCACAACAGACAGTTCAAGCAGAACTTGGAGTCTCTGTGTCATCCTAGCTGGTGGTCATAGAAACAATCAGCCTCTGTCTTAAGGACATCCTACTTATGTGTTTCCATACACACACATTGTTTTGTTTCCAAGAATTCTTAACTTTCTTCCAAGATTTGGGTGAATTAAAGAGAAAAAATCACTGACACAAATCAGCATGAAGTTACAATCTCAATCCAGTCTCTTTTCCTAATCCTATAGTCTGATGTACTAAAGAAAATTGGAATATTTTTGTTTGAATTTAAGAATATTATATGCATTCATCATTGAAATAAGCATTAGCTTCTATTTCTCTGACCTGGATGAATTCTCTTGGTTCCACATTACCAGCCAGCCATCACATTAGGATACTATCAATCCATTTTGTTGTGTTCAAAGACTTTTTTTTTTTCCAGTAGAATAGAAAAACACATTTCTATCTGGCCTCATATCCCATATTGTTGCATTTTCCCTCTTATGGTTTTTTCAGTTTTTCACTTTGGTTTATTAATCAAGTAATAAAGAAAAGTAAGCATGCCATGAAATGTTTCTCTGCACACACTTTTCCACCCCTACTGCCTCTCCCTGAAATGACAATTTAATAATTGTATTTCTTGATTTAGCTCTATGCTTTCAAATATTAGACATTTTCTTGAGTAATAAACATTAGACACTATTGATCAAGTTTCCTCTGTAAAGGATTATTAATTCAATCATGCATCCAATACCTATCTTCCTTTCTCAATATCTCTTGCCTACTTTGAAGAGGTAGATTAATTTTCTACTTTCACTTATAACATTGTTTTTCATCTTTTCAATTTTTAGAACACCAAATAATAATAATTTTCTATCACTTATTTCTCTTTCTATGAAGTACTTGATAATTCTACACTATGTACAGCAGTATGGTCTTATACCACTACCTTTCCCTACACATTTTGTATTTCAAATTACAACCCCAAATCTTTGATAAACACAACTTGTATGTGCATGTTTTCATAGCCTAGCAAAATTGGAGAACAAAGAGGAGGCTTGAGATTACAATCCTTATAAGCAGTTGAACATCCGCATAACAAATTGCCACCAACGCCAAAGTCTGAGGATAAGAAAACAAAACATAGAAAAGAAAGAAGGAAATAAAGGCAAAAACATACTAGAATGCGATTAGAAGGCAAACTACCTGGAAATTTTTACAGCCAGTCCCCAAAGCAGAGAGATAGGTCCTCTGGCTCAAGAAACTGGATATCTGTGGTTATCAGACATAAAAGTGTTATTCAAGAAAGATTCAGGTCCATTGTTCTGAAATAACTAAATCTAACATCAGAACAGGACTTAACCATTTAGTACAGTACAACTGATCCGATTATCCTTATTGGCCGAGGGCCTTGAGAGTTTACAGGAGGTGACAACTAGTGTTTGACAAGTCAGCCCACCAGACACATAACTCCCTGATGGGGAGCCCCATTTGGCAAAGCGGTGGGGTCACTGGCTATGGAAACCTGTGGTCATATTGTGTTCCCCAAAATATTGTGCACCCTAATAAACTTATCTGGGGTCTGAGAACAGAACAGCCACTAGATATAGAGGCCAGAAAATGGTGGCACACACGCCTTTAATCCTAGCATTCCAGAGGCAGAGAGCCATCTGGATCTCTGTGAGTTCAAGGCCACACTGGAAACAGCCAGGCATGGTGACTCATGCCTTTAATCCCAGGAAGTGATGGCAGAAAGCAGAAAGGTATATAAGGCATGAAAACCAGGACCTAGATTGGTTAAGCTTTTAGACTTTGAGAAGCACATTTCAGCTGAGATCCATTTGGATGAGGACTCAGAAGCTTCCAGTCTGAAGAAACAGGGTCAGCTGAGTAATTGGCAAGGTGAGGTGACTGTGGCTTGTTCTGTTTCTCTGATCTTCCAGCATTCACCCCAATGCCCAGCTCCAGGTTTGTTTTTATTAATAAGACCCTTTAAGATTCGTGCTATAGAAACCAGTTGTTTTCTATCTGTAACTTTCTCGGGTGTCATTCTTATGCATCCCTAATAAGAACAGCTGTTGGGTGCTTTCCCACGATCAGCTCAGGGTAATAAAAGGAATGCCTCAGAGTAGCAAGGGATAGGAAACTTTTTTATCTGAGGGTAATTAGGAGTAAGTTTCAGACTATCTATGACTGGTGAAATAAGGAAACACACATGCTTTCTGATGATAACTTTCTCTTTTACTACAACTTAAGAATGGTCTCTGACTCTGTCTCCACACAGCTACATATCTCCACACCACTGCATATAGCTACATATCTTTACAGACATACATTGTTTTCCCATGGCTACACATCATTCTTCTACATTCATTTCTCTTCTACATCTTTTCTATAAAGTTACAGATCTCCACCCAGCCACAGCTAAACATCTCATTTACATAGCACTTTGCACAGTACAGAGGCTTAGCTCCTCTACATAGCAGCAGCTCTTTCACACAGCTCTCTCTCTTTCTCTCATACTTACTCACACACACATACTTCTAGATTGTTCACTCTTTCTTTACTCACCTGCTCTTTCATCCACTCACTCTCTCATACTGATTCCTTTTTAATCACTCACTCAGGATGCGCGTGCGCCCACACACACATGCACTTTATTCACATTCTACAGTTGCTCTCCTGTAGCTCCACATAGCTGTCTCTCTCCACACCACCACTGCTGCTCCCTCACAGCTAAACTCTGGACAATCATAAGTTACATTTTCGGAGCCCTACCCATTCTGATAACACAAGATAAGCCACGTAGTTTCTCTTAGGCTAGTAGTGTCATAATGACCCACGTATGTAGCTCTAAGTTAGTGAGGGGTCCCAGACATTAAACAATTGCCTGAACCTTGAGCGGTCAGAGTACATGCAGAAAGGGAGCAACTTCAAGGAGTCAGTCACAGTGTAGACAGCCTGACCTTGATTTAGCAATAAATAACACCTGGGAACTAGTCTTTATGTATATTCTGTAGGGGCAACTTAGTCTGTTTTAGACTAGTTCTAAGGTCTTTGAAAAACGTCTAAAAGGCTGTCTTTGAGACTGAGAGTTCTGGTACTTTCCTCTGTCAGTAAAGAAGAATATTCTGGTAATAGTTCTGTTCATCAGAATTAAAAAGCTTAAACAGAAATCCACAGCTAAATGTGTGCCCAGAGATGTAAAACGCACTACCAAAGGGCTGTGGAAAGCACCCCACAGCTGTTCTTATTAGGAAGGCATAGCAGTGGCACTCGAGAAAGTTCCAGACAGAAAACAACTGGTTTCCACAGCCAGTGACCCCATGGTTTTGCCAGGTGGGGCTCCCCATCAGGGAGTTATATGTCTGGTGAGTCGACTTGTCAAACACTAGTTGTCACCTGCTGTATACTCCCACAGCCTTTGGCACTTACTCAAGAGTAAACCCTGACAGTGCAATTGATTAATAGTTTATGAAGTCTAAATATTTAATATAAGTTCTGCTATCATTTAACATGTGAAAGTTCTCATAATATTTTAGAATATGAAAAAATCAAAGAAACAAGAAATAAAGCCAATAATTAGGAGAGAGAGGAAACATTAAATGGAAACAGAACAAGAGATGATCTAAATGTTGATGTTATCAGGCTAACAAACATTGGAAAAGTGTATTTCAGAAATGGCTAAAGACATGTATGTGTACCAGAAGATACTCTATAGACATGTGAACGACAAGAAAAATGGCAAATGGAAATGTTTTGAAAATATATCATAAAGGCTTACCAAATCAGTTCAGAGCTAAGTATTAGTAAACTGGTTGAAAAGCAAATATAACTTATCAAAACAAGCTACAAATAAGAATCACACAGTGATTAGTTGGTCAACTGCAAATCCCCAAAGAGCAGAATGCAGATATGTAAACTAAATGTTGATTTTTTTTCAAAAATGGAACAGCAATTTTAATATAAAATAAGTTCAAAGCATTCTAAAATTTTAGAGATAAAATACATTTAAGAACATCATGAGAAAATTGTAAGAAAAGAGATGAAAAGCAACTCTTTACAAACCACCATGGAAAAAACTCAAAATATAATATAAATGTAAATTCTTGCTACAAATGGAGAGTGCTGCAAAGTGATAATACAAATAATGAGAAAGCAAATACTAACATGTTTGATTTAATCTTATATATACTGATAAGAACCTCATAACTGAAATGAGGAGAGCATAGGTTGAATAAGAAAGCAAAGAAATAATTCTAAATGTACATGCACATAAGGTTAAATTAAGTGATAGGAAAATGTACAAAAGAAAGAATGCTTAAACTGTTGTGAAGCAGATATAGAAATGAGTAATATTGAAAATTAAAGCAACATTCCACAATTATGAAAAAATGGAAACACATGGTGTGTATTAGTAAAAGACAAAGAAATAAATCAACACAGTTCTTCATAAGAGAAATGGAAAACAAACACATTAAAATCAATACTTAAAGAAAATACAGAAATATAAAGATAAAACTACAATTGTCTAGAATAACGAATCAATGATGGATCAAAAGTATCAAGAAATTAAAGTAGCTTCTGAAAATAAGGATGAAATTTTTAAATACATGGTAACAATAAAGAAAGCAGAAATAACAAAAACTCAAAAATAACAAGAAAATATTCCTAAGATACTATAGATGCTTAATAGATAATAGCAGACAGTGAATAAATTTATTCTATTGTCTGACTCAAGGTTTCTATTATTTCATAAAGCACCATGGCCAAACGTAACCTGGAAAGGAAAGCATTTATTTCAGCTTAGACTTTCACATGACTTTATCACTGAGGTGAGTCAGGGCAGGAACTCCAACAGAGCAGGAACTCAAACAGAGCAGGAACCCAGAGGCAGAAGCTGATGCAAAGACCATGGAGGAGTGCTGCTTACAGTCTTGTTCAGCCTCCTTTCTTATACCATCCAGAACACACTCTAATAGGTTGCTTTTACTCTATGCACTTTGTTGGCCTGCCACCCAGTTCCCAAATAAATACATGGAGATTTATTCTTATTTTTGAACACCCAGCCTTAGCTTGGTTTGTTTCTAGCTTTTCTAACTTAAATTAACCCACTTCTCTTCTTCTAAGTTTTGCCTCTGAGTTTTGTTGTTGTTGTTTTGTTTTTGAGGGTTTTTTTTTAACGTTTCTTTATTCTATATGTCTTATTTTTCTTTCCTTCTTACTCCATGGCTGGCTGTGTGGTTGGGTGGCTGGCCCCTGGCATCCTCTTCTCCTTCTCCTTTTCTCACTCCTCCCCTTCTCTCTCTTCTCTCTCCTATTTATTCTTTCCGCCTGGAAGCCTGCTTATCCCTCTCTCCTGTCTATCTATTAGCTGTTCAGCTCTTTATTAGATCAATCAGGTATTTTAGAAAGGTGAAGTAACACTTCTGTAGAGAGTTAAACAAATGCAATATAAAAGAATGCAACACATCTTTGCATCGTTAAACAAATGCTCCACAGCATAAACAAATGTACCACGTCTTAAACTAATATTCCACAACAGCAAACCACCTGTCTAAGGATGGCATCATGTCTAGTAAGTTGGCCCCAAAAGCTTTTACCAACAATTGAGAAAATACACTACAGACCTGTCTACAGGCAGACCTTTGAAGCCATTTTCTCAATTGAAGTTCTACTTTCCCAAGTGACTATATATTTATAAGGTTGACATAAAAACTAACCATGCTGATAATTGATATAAAATAAAATATTTATTTGAAATAACTATTCAATATTTAAACAATCAAAAGGAATACTCAATGGAAGTAGTAACAACT
Organism: Peromyscus attwateri; assembly: GCA_902168425.1. Taxonomy (NCBI): domain Eukaryota; kingdom Metazoa; phylum Chordata; class Mammalia; order Rodentia; family Cricetidae; genus Peromyscus; species Peromyscus attwateri. The sequence continues at coordinate 30,691 of CABHPP010144348.1, read as the reverse complement.
TGAAATTTTTCCTAATCTATTGATTATCGTGATTTGAACTTGAAATCTTTACACTTTCTCCTCTATACTCAATAAGCACACACTAGAGCCAGACACCTCGACCAATATGTAAATTCTTTCAAAAATGTAATGTAGAAATTATGCACACACTACATAAACTGACAAATAGAGTAACATTCCAAATTCATTTTAGGCAAAGATACAAAAAATATTACCATCAAATGTCTAACATATCTATAAATCTAAAAATATCGGAGAAACATTAGTGAATTGAATCCAGCAATCCACTAAAGAAATCCAGCAATGAATCATGAAGTATAATATTTTCATCAAAAATTTAAAGAGTTAAGAGAGAATTACTAAAATGAATAGCAGTGTCACACTGGAATATAATTTCAATACACAGCTGAGACATTTTTACCCCTCAAAATTTCTGTCTGTCTGTCCATCTGTCTCTGTCTTTGTTTTTCACTCTTTCATTCTCCTACACTCATTAATAAGACACATAATAACCAGACAAGGCTATAATCCAGCCACTTGTTTAAACTTTGTACAATGAAATACATATACATACGTGAAAAATGGTCAAATCTGTCAGCCATCAGAAAAATTAAAATAAAAACCACAAAATCCTACAGGTTATTTTGAAACTAAAAATGCTGACCAAATGTGAATTTAAAAAAATTAGAGTGTGTTCATACATTGGAATGCTATTCTTAGGTTTATTATACTCATACACTGAATACCATTTAGCAATTAAGAGGAAGCACCTGAAAATACTATGGCATATATAGAATCAAGAAAATATTTAGTTCAGACTCACCAAACCATGCATTAACTGCCACTTTTTTTAGTATAATGGCTATGGCAAGCAATAGAAAGTCACGTAGAAATTGATATATTTGTCTGGCTCTGAGAGGAGCTGAAGATTTTTCTGAGAAGAAGCAATCTAGATGTATGTAAGACAAGTTATCTTACATCATGATAAGGACAAAGGGTTATGTGCCTATGTGCATTAAAAATCATATAATTTACACTGTGTATCTCTACCTATCACATATATAAACGTTTTAATGCACACAAATACATAGAGACAGGCATGATGTTACATACCTCCAAACCCAACATTTGGGAGGTAGAGGTAGGAGGATAAGGAGTTCAAGGTCATGAGCTTCATAGAGATTTTAAGACCAACCCAGGTTACATGAAACACAATCTCATAGATATATGCACACAGATTATCATTTGGGGGCTACAGAACTATTTACTTGCTTTATTTTACTTTATTGCTATTATCTCTAGCTTTAAAAAATTACTGACAGACTAATTGACATCAACAGTTAAAGACATTAATTTCCTTCATATTTCATAAAATATACATGATATATTCACAGAACTAGCCAGAGCTTTTCAGTAACTTTACTTGTTTATTGTTACTAATGATGGAAATCCCTTTCACTCCTAAGTAAATATCTTCCTTTCATAGGGGACTGCTCTAAGATGTGCCAAACTCCTGTACAGCCTGGGTCAGCAATTATTCCTCTACACCTTTATATTTAACTGTATTTATTGTACTTGTATGGTCGTTCTATAAGTTGCTTTAGAACATATACACCAGAGGTTTTATATAAGTCTTTTCTAAGATAGTCAACAGATGCCTTCATCTGCAGTGTGTTATTTTGTTAAATCGATTGACTCTCTCCTTCCCCTTCCTTGTCTTTCTCCCTTTCTCTTTTTCTCTTCACTTGGTCTGATGAGTTTGCTCTCTTTACTGACCCTGGCTATCTCTTCTCTACAATGCACCCTCTTTCTCTCTTGTGCTTTTTCTCTCTGTCTGATGTGTGCCCTGTGTTTTTGAGATATTTTTTGCTCTGTAGATACTGTATAGACTAAACATTCTGACTTCCTGCTGCTCCAGTTTTTAAATTGATTGTATTCTTACTGTTAGTTTTCTTGCATGTTTGTGAATTCCTGTGGCTGTTTTCAGACTTACAGGGGTGCATTCCATTTTCTACATTCACAGATTGAGAGTGCTCTGCTCTTGCTGTTCTGCTGATGAGATTTTGTCTGAATGGCAGTGATGATGGGACTTCTGAAGACCATTGATGTACTTTCCTGTCTTATTGTATTTCAAACTTTGCTTTAGTGTACAATGTAGATACCAGACATTCTGCACTTATACCAAAAAAATAAAATAAAATAAAATAAAAATAAAGGGCTCAACCATCAAATTTAGGTTTTTTGTTTGTTTGTTTGTTTTTTGTTTGTTTTGTGTTTATTTTTTTTTAGCTAAAAAAACTACCTTTGGTGAATTCTTTGCTGGGATCTACATACCACATTGCTTACATCTATTCCTCCAAGGAAGTCTGTGAGCAAATTATAGACAAGTTTCAATTATTTCTTCCTTTAAAATCCTAATTTAGACTATATCCTATCCCTTACCCTGGCTTTTATCAGGAATGTAAGCTCCAAACTATACTGTACTCCCTTCCAGTGTATATAGCACAAGGTACAATTTTCTCATTCTACATCTCTGCATATTTTCATACTCCTTCTTTAGCTCTAGAAAATTTCCAATATACAGCAAATTCCTCCCTTGTGATTCACTACCACTGTCATCCCAGTGAAAAAATTATGTATGTATTCTGTGCATGTTTAAGAAAGAAAGAAAAAAAAGAGAGAGCGAGGGGAGGAGGGATGGAGAGAGGGAAGGAGGGAGGAAGAAAGGAAGGAAGGAAGAAAAGAAAGGAAGGAAGGAAGGAAGGAAGGAAGGAAGGAAGGAAGGAAGAAAAGAA
>CABHPP010144348.1:10115-20810 GCA_902168425.1 Peromyscus attwateri | reverse complement strand
AGAGGCATTTGCCCTGGAGAGGCATTTGCCCTGGAGAGGCATTTGCCCTGGAGAGGCATTTGGCCTGGAGAGGCATTTGGGCTGGTTAAGCATTCAGGCTTCTAGCAGCAGTTCAGCTGAGAGTCATTTGGATATGAGGACATAGAGGCTTCCAGTCTGAGGAAGCAAGACCAGCTGAGGATACGGCAAGGTGAGATAGCTGTGGCTTATTCTGTGTCTCTGACCTTCCAGTATTCACCCCAATAACTGGCATCGGGTTTGATTTTATTAATAAGACTTTTAAGATTCATGCTACAGGTTCTCCCCCCAACTCCTTGTATGTGTATGTGTCTGTGTCTGTGTGTTATACATGTGCATGTATGTGAGTATAAACAGACATGCCAGGACCCAGAGAATGACTTGAATTTTTCCTTTATTTCTCTCTACCTTTTTAAATTAACTTTTTATTACTGTCCGTGTGTGTGTGTGTGTGTGTGTGTGTGTGTGTGTGTGTGTGTGTGTGTTGTGTGCTCACACCCATGCCATGGTACAAGTGTGGAGGTCAGAGAACAACTTGAAGAAGTCAGTTTTCTCCTTCTGATATGTGGGTACCTGGGATCACACTATGGTCATCAGTCTTAACAGCAAGTTGATGTAAATATAAAGAAATTAGATAACAAAGTTTAAGAGAAGATAGTTCTGCCTGTCACCCTAACTGTGGTCACACTGTGAGTAGCTTACATTTCTTGATGAGACTTCAAGTATATAAAGGTGGAGGGGAGCTTGGGAGGGGGCATCTAGAAGTTGGAGAAAGACAGGGTGGGAAACTTGAACTTCAGAACAAGTCTTAAGGCTTTGTTAAGAAAGAAAGGGGAAGTCCCATGAAAGGGGTATCTTATATATTATCTGGTTTGCTTTATTCTTTTTCCACTCTACATTACTATTCTCGACTGTGAGCCCCAACCTGTACAAAACTTGGTTAATTATTACTTGGTTTTCTAAGTGAAAGATGAACCTACATATAAAATATCAGTGCTAGAGATCCCTCCAACCATTTAGTGCTGAGACATCTCTCCCTCCAGTTCCTGATACAGAGATCTTTAAACAGTGCAATTCAGTCAGTCAAAAACTGCCACACACTTAATAATACCCAATTCCCATGATAACATAATGGAGAGAGAGCAATGAATAGGGCAGGCAGCTCCACTTAAGTTTTCCTCTGAACAAAATGCAAAAGCATAGACCTAATGTCTTTTTTTTCTGATTTTCAAAGTATTTTTGTCTATTAATGAATCAGTATACAACTATTTTTGTGATTGCTATGAGTTTAACAAGGAAAGACAAAGACAACAGTATTGTGCTATCCAAGGCATTAAAATAAATGATTGAATTCTAAAATAAGGAATCTTGCCAAACCTTTGTTAGTACAAATTTATGTCCCACTTAAATACCTATCAATAAAGCTAATCATTTTACTTCCTTTTTCAGTGTCCATTGAGATTGAAGTTATTCTCATTCTGTTATGGCAAATACCTGCTGACTTCACATTATGAACTACCTACCCACACCCGGAAACTAACTTCAAGACAGCATTTTAGCACATGGGACACTGACACTTCCTGACACACATTACTGGCACAAAGCACACATTAACCGTGGTAACCCCAATAAGTCAGGTAAGAGAATCTAGAAGACAGAGTCTTACAAAGATATTAAGGTAGAAAGTAGACCATGAGGTAATATATGGAGAGTGTGGGAGAGCAAGGGGAAGAGAGGAAGAGGGAGAGAGGGAGAGAAGAGGGAGGAAGGATGGAGAAGGAAGGGAGGAAAGAGAAGGGAGAAATGAGCAATATTAGTAGAATTAAAGTGTTAGAATCTAGGAAAACCTTTGCAAACAAAACCAAAAGTAATAGTTGTTTGCCTGTTTCCTTTACATTTCTCTTGTAAAAACTCCAGATAATATTTTAGCATCATGTATTATTTTACTGTAAAGAACTACTAGACTTATAACTCCTCCTGTATTTCATGGCACACTCACAGTTAAATTGAATTATTCAATCTTGTTTTGAATATTAAGCCATGAAAATGTCTTTTTTCTCTTGAGCTGCAGGTTAGCCATTGTCTGACTCAAGGCCATGTTCAACTTCAACTTGTTTCCAATTCAACTGGGGTAAAAATAGCGATTTCTTCAACTCCAGAATGTTACAGATTTAACACCTGCTTTCTTACCATATGGAACCGAGACTGAACCTGGATTTAATCCCAAGGGACAGGGTGACTCAGGAGAGTACCTTTTTACTTTCATGGCAGCAGCTAGACTCCTGTGCAAGGCTCTGGTGACCAAACATGCTCCCAGCTGAGTTTTTCACAGGCAGAGGTGAGAGAATGTAAAACGGGAGATTCTCAGAGATCCCAGATTCTTGACTGGTAAATTCCCATGACATTTGTTGCAAGCGCTTGGCAAGGCTTAGTGCCTAATGAGGCACTGGAACAGCCTTGCTCAGGTTCTGTCTCCAAACATAAATAATTCATTTTTTTTTTACATACTCCATATATCAACTACCTCTAATATCATTGGACATGATTGGAGATGGAACTGAACTACACTGATTTGCTCTGCCTCTACTCTCTTTATGTTTCAAATTACCATACTGTCTCCATAAACTTAGACAATTAAAACATTTTTTTTTTTAAAGACAGAGACTTAAAAACAATAACATCATTTTGTGCTGTTTAGAAGCAAATGGCTTGGGATATCTTTCAGATGAGGCTTGACTCCAGGGAAGCCGACTAAGAGAAACTCGGTTGTTGACACTTCCCAAGGGCTACAAGAAAAAAAAATAAGAGTGACTTACAGTGCTTAGCTTTTATTTGGAAGTCAGGTTACATGTTCAGTCTGTATGTTTAAAATATCCTTATAGATTTCATAGATAAGAAATTTCTCATTATCTGGGATTAAATGTATAAATTAGAGCTCTTTTCTTCCATTTTATATTCATAGGGAAAAGATAAATCTTCAAATCAGAATTTTCTTTATTAAAGAGTATAGGACAGCATGCAGAAGAAAAGGTTTCACTGGTCATATTTTCCTTGGATTTTTTATTCTATACATACAATTTTTTCTTTCATTTCTTTTCCACACAGTCTCATCTTAGTTCAGCCAAATATGAAACATAATCCACTTTCTGTAGTTGCTGCTGCTTTAACTAATGGTGAATTAGTAAATGCATACTTAAATTAAATGTGCATATTTATACATACGGTCTTATATGCATTTAAATAGCAGGCATAAATGAATACATTTACTTTAGGCTGTATTTCCTTCTTCTTTCTTTATGATAAGCAGCTCAATTGGGTGAGTCTTTGTAATTTGCCAGTTTTAGTTAAGTTAAGTGCTCATGGAGAATGTAAGCAAAGGGAAGGCATAACCAAGTTCATTCCAATTTTCAGGTGAGAAAATTATGGAACAGGTGGTATAAGTGAGATACCCAGAAAAGATCCAGGCAAAGGAAAGACTTCTGGTCTCAGCCTCTGCCCATTATTATCTCTCAGAGGTGTAGGATTCTGCTCACTAAGACTAACTTGAATCTTCTCTGGGAGGCAATTTAACCTATAAGAAGTTTCCTTGATTAGTACAGGGGTGAGAAGGAAAACACAGATTTTTCCCTAGGTGGAAAGGTAATATTGAGACATCCCACAAAGCACATGAATTCACAGAAATTGTCTCTAAAGTGCTGTGCTGGCTAGTTTTATGTCCCCTTGATACAAGCTAGTCATTTGAGAGGAGGGAGACTCATTTGAGAAAATACCTTTCTAAGATCAGGCTGTAGGAAAACCTGTAGGACATTTTCTTAATTACTTATTGATGGAGGATGGCCCAGCCCATTGTGGGTGGTGCCATCTCTGGGCTGGTGGGCATGGATTCTGTAAGAAAGCAGGCTGAAGAAGCCAGTAAGCAGCATTCTTCCATGGCTTCTGCCTCAGCTCCTACCTCCAGGTCCCAGCCCTGATTTATTTTTGTTCCTGTCTTGACTTCCTTCAACAATTAACAGTGCTGTGGGAATGTAAGCCAAATAAGCCTTTCTTCCCCAAGTTACTTTGTTCATGGTGTTTTATCACAGCAGTAGTAACCCTAACTAAGACAAGTGCCAACTAGCATGTGGGGCTTTAATCCCTTAGTTCATTTGTCAGGATATTGTACAAGTTGTAAATTATGGCAAGGAATGCCTGCTTTACCTAAAATGAGGAACTGGTGATAGAATTGTTGGGAGAGCCCAAATTAGTAGACCTGTGCAGTGAAATAGTATTTGCAGGACATGCAAGGCTGTTGCAAACTTGAACTCACAGCAACTGTGATGGAATGCACAAAACGTGCATCAGATCAAGCCAGGCAAAGTCCCAGGATGGGTACGGGAGTGTCTCATAAAGTTCCTCCCCTTGCTGACCAGTTGTTGCCAATTGATGTTTGCTGGAGTAGGAGGAGTCAGTCAGTTTTCTTCTAGGATTTGGTTCCTGTGTGGCTATTCATGTTTCATTTGGTGGTCTTAGGCAGCACAAACAGTATGTTTAAAAACTAACAAGTTCATGAGGTTGGGAATAAAAAGCCTTCAGGAGTAGAGGAAAAATGGAAGAGGAGTTATTGGGGGCTGGGTTTAATCAAAGCATATATGAATGCATTAAACTCTCAAACAATAACAACAAATTAAGGAAACAAACAGGTAGACCAGTGAAATAGAATGGGAGATTGGAAACTGAAAGGAAAAAAAAAAAAGAGTAGAAGATGGGAGTAAGACTAAGTTTTCCGTGGATCCCAAAGTCCAAAGGCTGCTTAGAAAGAGAAGAGGAGGAGAGAAGGGAGGGTAATATGCCAGGAAACAGGAGTAAAGGACGTGGATTACTGTTCTAGGCCGAATTTAAAGAACCCTGGCTAGCCTTTGATGGATATACTGGCTTAGTTCTTGGTGGGTTCCTGTATGTTTGCCTGTGTTTGTAGACCCTGATTAATTCACAGTTCAGGTCGGGAACATAAGAAAGTCACTTGCCTCAGTGAAGATCAGAATTTTGATATATGTGACTATGCATGATGTGTATCAAATAATAACACCAAGTGACAGGCTGTGGTGGTTAATCTTTGTTGCCAAACTGGCGACATCTGGAATCAGTTCAAATCCAAGCAGCCGGGCACACCTGTGAAAGACAGTTTTGATTGGATCATTTGAGGTAGGAAGAACCACTCTCTACCTGGGCCACACTTCCTGGTGGAAGCATCATCAAAGACTGTGGATGAAGGAAATTTTTTTTAAATAAATAAAATTATTTACTTTACATCCCAGCTGCAGTTTTTTGGTTTTTTTTAGAGGATTAGGCAAATTCTGTTCCCTTTTGTTCAACAATGCCTCATCTCCATTACATAAAACCTGGTCTCCAGTCCCACTACTGGGGTTATTACACAAAGTGATTACATTATAAAAGGCCTCCAGATCACTCTGTTCAAATGTAACAGCTGGTTTCAGAGATGTTCCAGTAGCAAGGGAACTTCCTCCAACAATTCTCAGGTTGATAAATTTGATTTTCCAAGTATTTTCCACAAAAGGGCTACGGATAAGTCCAAAAATTTGTTCAAATATGCCCAAGCAAGTATTTCCTCTGTGGACAGTCCCTGCAACTCCGACAGTAGCTAATCCACGAGGAGAAGAAGCACATTTTAGTCCTTGAGAATCGAGGTTGGGACTGAGAAAAAGAAATTCCTCGCCGGGCGGTGGTGGCGCACGCCATTAATCCCAGCACTCGGGAGGCAGAGGCAAGCGGATCTCTGTGAGTTCGAGGCCAGCCTGGTCTCCAAAGCGAGTTCCAGGAAAGGCGCAAAGCTACACAGAGAAATTCTGTCTCGAAAAACCAAAAAAAAAAAAAAAAAATTCTTCTTTCACTAATGACAGTAAATGAAGGCTCACAATTTCTGTTCCTTGGTAGTCTATCACGTTTTGTTCTGAGGTGCTATAATAAAACCTAAGCTTGACATCATGCCAGAAGTGCTGTAGGCCCCATTCCTCTTGAGGTGGTCCCAGAAAAGGATTCTGAGAATTAAGAAGTTCAAAGAACCAGTGGCAGAATTCTTCTCCTAAGCGACGGAAATCAACCTTTTCAGCGTTTTGCTCTTCTTTTGCCTGCTGTTCAAAGAGCTGGATGCCCTCTGTCTTTGTATCTGGTTCTGCTGTCTCCTTCAATTTTGGTGACTATTTCCCAATAATCTTTTGCATACTGAATAAGATCGTGCTTTTCAGTAGTTGGGGGTACAACCACCCCGTGTGTTGCCAAATATTTAAATATGACTTCTCGGTGGACTTTTTGTGCCTCAGAAGTTCTTCTACATTTTGGCTATAAACTAATATTGCATGAATAGCATCTTGGTGGGCCACAGGCTGCACCGGGCGGTTGGTGACAGTGTCGCACAGGGCCATGATCTCATCATCGTCCAGCAGGCCGAGCAGGTGATGGCAGCCCTCCGTCTCTAAGTGACTGAGCCCAGACATCTCGCCCTGGGGAAGGGGGCAGAGGACAATGTCACCAATGTCGCCCATTGGGTCCGCCAGCCAGCCAGCGTCTTCCCAGCTGTAGTTTTACCTCCCTCCTCTCTTCCCAGTCCCTCCCCACAACACCCTCCCCTCTGTTTCCACCCACAAATCCACTCCCCCTCCATTTCTGTTTAGGAAAGGGCAAGTCTCCCATGAATATCGACAAAACATAGCATATCAAGTAAGACTAATAAACACCTCCCCATGTGTCAACACTGGGCCAGGTAACCCAGTATGAGGAGTAGGGTCCCAAACCATAGTGTGGACCTATTCACAAATGGATCTTAGCTTTATAATAAAGGATAACTATGCTACAATCCAGAGATTCAGAGTGACTAGGTAAGAAGAAGGATTCATGGGGGAAACATCCAGATATCCCTAAGAATGGGAATAGAAGAGATTTTGTGAGTAGACTGAAGGTGGGTCAGAATGGGAACATGAGCAATCAGGTTGGGGTTGGGGGATGGAGAAAGATTATTCAAAGAGACTACTGGAAAAGGGGGACATTTTCTGGTTAGGTAGAAACCTGAATCTCCCAGGAATCTACAAGGATGACACCAGCTAAGACTCCTAGAAGTAATGAATATGTAGCCTGAACTGGCCATCTCCTGTGACCAGACTGGTGCCTAGCCCAATTGTCATCAGAGAGGTTTCATCCAGCAACTGATAGAATCAGATACAGACCCACAGCCAAATTAGGCATTAGGCAGGGTTCAGGGAATCCTGCAGAATATGGGGGAAAAAAAGATTATAGGAGCCATGGACATCACAAGAAAACTCACAGAATCAACTAACCTGGTCTCCTAGGGGCTCACAGAGACTGAACTGACAACCAGGGCTCCTGAATGGGAGTGACCTAGGCCCTCTGCATATATGTGACAGTTTTGTAGCTTGTTCCTCTTATGGGATTCCTAACAGTGGGAGCAGGGGCTGTTTCTGAGACTCTTTTACTAGAAATTTTACTTTTTGTCAGCTTGTCCTCAATCTCGCTGGCAAGCTCATCTATCCTGTTCCTAAGGTATTCCTTAGTTGGCATTGGAACCTATTATTTTCAGGATTCTAACATAGAGTGAAGACCAGCAGCTCTCTGGGAGTTTCCCAGACTCTAACAGCAGATTGCAAGTGCTGAGACAACCAGTGTTGTGGACTACACATTCACTGGATTCTTGGAGTTTCATTCAGGAGATAGCTATTGTTGAACTACCAGATCACACACAGCCTGCAAACCAATCTTATAAATCATATGGTGTGTGTGTGTGTGTGTGTGTGTGTGTGTGTGTGTGTGTGAATTCTATCAGTTCTATTACTTTAGAGAACTCTAACATGCATTCAAAAGTAAATGGGATAACTGTCACAAGACTCCACCCCTAGATGAAAAGCTATAGGAAGATAATGGCTGCTGATAGTGGAATCATCAGTCTTCTCCAGGGATGAGCTCTTGGATAAGGTATCCAATCCCAAGATGTCATTTCTAAAGATATAAGTGCTGTGGAATATTCCTTTATACTGTGTGAATATATGTCTCTATGATTGATTTAATAAAGAAGCTGACTGGCTAATAGCTGAACAGAATAGGTTAGGCAGGATAGCCAAACTAGGAGAATTCTGGGAGGAAGAAGGAAGAAGAATTCGGGAGTCACCAGCCAGATGCAAAATGACTGGGACACACAAAATGGGATAGAGGTAAAAGCCACGAGCCTCGGAGAAGCACATAGATTAATAGAAATGAGTAAAGATGTAAAAGCTAGTTAGTAACAAGCCTGAGCTATTGGACAAGCATTTGTAATTAATATTAAGCCTCTAATTGATTATTTGAGAGTGGCTGCAGGACAGGAAAACTCCGCCTACAGTATGAGAAAACTGAATGAACTCATATAGATGCCACAACAGTTAGAGACTATGGAAAACATTTTAATTCCTCTTTCAATCTAACTTCTTAAAACTTTAGATTTTTATTTTTATGTCATTGATGGTTCTTTGAAAACATTTTTTTCTCCAAAAGAATCATTCTTCTTTTCTATATTCATAGTTCATGAATAGCATCAGCATGATAACTGGTGATATCATGAACAGCTTACACATTTGTTAAAGTGAAACTACTTCCCTATGAAGTGCATTTCTGCCATCATCTAATAATCTATCGATTTTCTTTGCAGTTTAGCACCATAATTCATATTAAAAATCTAAATGTACAGGCTTGGACTTAAACTCCCAACCTTGTTAAGTTCTCACCATGGTTAATAGTTCATCTGATTTGTTGCCTAGATCATTTCTATGGCTGTTTTGGGTGTCTACTCTAAGCATTTTCCTTTACAAGTTATTGCAAGGCAAGCCCATGTGTTCTTTGCCTGTCTCTGACCATGCTCAACAACATGGTCTCAAAGAGTGTTTGACAAATTATACCAGTTAAAGAAAACTGCCTCAGGGTACCTATTAATTCTTCCATAAAGATCCAAGTCCTAGTAAGTACAACTGTAGCAAGAAACACAACCATGTTTTAAATATATTTCTGGGACTTATAATTGAGAACAAGAAAGACAGAATTATAGAACTGAATGTATTTTATAGATTTGGTTTTGCTTTGAAAGCAAGAAACCAAGACTCAGAGCAGGTATTTGATTTTTCCACAGATGCACAACTATTATAGCTGACTTGAGGGACAGAATATCTTTCCTCTCCCCCAATGTACTGTTGGCAGTCTTCTTATTTCTTACTATAATACAGCTCATATCAATCTTTGATATTTTAATAAATGCTTTCCCTAATAATGAATAATTTCTCAAATTGCCATACAAATTGTACCTACAATGGTTTAATATATTCTTTTTAAATATATTTTTATTAATATTTTTTATTCATTTTACATACCAATCACAGATCCTCCACTTCCCTCCTCCTGCCCCTCCAATCTTTCACAACCAACTGACCCCCCATTCCCTCCTACAAGAAGGTAAGGCCTCTCCTGGGGAGTCAGCAGAGCCTGTAGCTTGATCTGTTTAAAGGGACCCCAGCAGTATGATCAGGATCCCATCCCTGGTGCATGAGCTGGCTTGTTGGAGCTCACTACGTATGATGGGACATCTCCCAGAGCCTTGAGGCAGGGGGAGGGGCTTAGACCTGCCACTACTGAATGTACCAGGTGTAATATATTCTTAAAGTAAGTGATAAATGTTCCTTCAAATAATGAGTTAGAAGAGCAAAAAATTTAATGTGAAAATTTGATTATTTTATTATGTTATATTTTGAAGAGAAATTGCAAAACCAAAACATTAATATTTAAGACTGAATAAATATTACCATTTTTGTTAATTATTCTTCCATTCAATATAAAAGTATGTATTTCTTTAACATGATAAATTTACAGGAAAGATAACGTCAAAATGTATTGGCAAATATCTTTGCTAATATTATGAGAGAATAATAGATTATTATCTTAATAATCACAGTGCCATTTCTCTGGTAATATCAGTTAATTTTTAAAGAGTGCAAAGACCAGGATTTTAGTCACTAGCTTATGTAACTAGCTAAATTTAAATTAAATAAAATTAATTTTGATTCTTCTATAGTACTAGTATACCTAAAATATTTAGTAACTCCATTTTCTCAGTGGTTATTAAATTAGATTAGGGGACACAGAACATTGGTTCTCATAACACAACTTTTGCTAAAGAAAATCTATAGTACTGGGAATTCTGATTTTCAGAGGATAAAACCAGGCCTTAGTTACAGGTCCACCTCAAATGTGTAGTCAGTTAAAAGTCAGGACTGAATTATTTTACTTAATATCACTACGTTTATCAGTTAAAAGGAGGAAACAATTCTTTTATTGAATGATTTCAGGGGTACTAGCTTGTGGCCACATGTGGCTAAACTTGTGGCCATTAGTTTGAAGCTTGAGACAGCACTTAACATAATAGTGGGAGGGAAAAAAGTTAGAGTGAGGCAGCTCATTCTACAGCATAAAGAAAGGAAGGAAAGAAGGAAGGGAGGGAGGAAAGAAGGAAAGGATGATAGATGATAGATACATAGATAGATAGATAGATAGATAGATAGATAGATAGATAGATAGGAAGGGAGGGAGGAAAGAATGAAAGGATGATAGATAGATAGATAGATAGATAGATAGATAGATAGATAGATAGAT
>CABHPP010144348.1:0-10105 GCA_902168425.1 Peromyscus attwateri | reverse complement strand
GATAGATAGATAGATAGATAGATAGATAGATAGATAGATAGATAGATAGATATCAAGGGCCTATTTCATTCAGCTAGGCATAAACTAAAGTCTATTTAATTATTATTAACTTGAACTAATTCATTAATAATGTTTGCCTTCTCATGATCAAATTATATCTCAATAATACCACCAATCATGGAACTTTTGGGGAGACACTACATATCCAAACCACTATACCATACAGGAATTTCTATTGTTTTCATGTATTTTGCCATTACTACCAGAGTTTCATGAGCTGGGACCTTGATCCAGAATGTGACATTATGGTGGGGAAATCATTAATATGTCAGGCCTGTAGGAAGCAATGAGGTTGTGGGCTGTGACCCTCAGAAGAGATTAATGAGTATCTCTCAGGCCTCTGGTCAGTTCCCAGGGGCAAGCTTGGGCCAAGAATCTCTCTGGCTTCCTTTTTTTTTAAACCATATTTCCTTGCATGAGAGCAATTACTTCCATATCATGATCCAGCTAAGAGAGCATACATAGAGGTCAAATTATCAAGGTCCAATACTGGTCTTTCAGCCTGAAAACCTATCACCTTCCTAAATCTTTACTAATACATACAGTCAAAAGTGATTATTGAATGTGTGTGGGAGTAAGAATAAATATAGACTTCTGTCTTTTTTTGGGGGGGGTGGATTCTGGTTTTGAGAATTGTTTATGTGCATGGAAGAAGTTATTTGTTGAGTAAATGAACATCTTTTACATTTCTCCTCTTTTGGAGAGGAATTGGCAGTTTACACCTGCTAAGGAATACAGAATCACATATCTTAGGAAGGAGGACACAGATTGATTCGCCATGCCCAGGTCATGATCCCAACCCCATGTACATATGGACATCACAAATTGTACTCAGTGGGTTAAAAGTTAATAAATAACTTATTACAAAAGGAGGACATTTTGTTTGGAGGGAGATGTGTTAGGAGGTTTTTGAGAATTAAAAGGGGAATTAAGGGTGTTTAAAATAAAGATAAATTACATACATGTATGAATTTTTCAATTATTTAGTAAAAACTAAAATTAAAACAATGAAAATATTTTACAGCTGTTGTTAATTTGAGACAAAGTCTTGCTAATGTCAGGCATGTTCTTACTTGTGATCCTCCTGCCTCCTTGCTTCCCAAATACTAGGAGTACCAAAACCAGTCTAAATTGGCCGGGCGGTGGTGGCGCACGCCTTTAATCCCAGCACTTGGGAGGCAGAGCCAGGTGGATCTCTGTGAGTTCGAGGCCAGCCTGGGCTACCAAGTGAGTTCCAGGAAAGGCACAAAGCTACACGGAGAAACCCTGTCTCAAAAAAAAAAAAAAAGAAAAAGAAGAAAAAAAAAAAAACCAGTCTAAATTAACACTTTGTTGTAGGTGGAGTTTTCTTGTCCTGACTGCCTGCTCCCAAATAACCAGCAGCTGCTTCCCAAATAACTAACTTGGAGACTTAATATAAATTATAAATGTTTGACCAATAGCTCAGGCTTGTTACTTAACTAGCACTTACAACTTAACCCATTTTTACTAATGTATGTACTGCCGTGAGGCTTGGGGCTTTTACCTCTATCCCATTTTGTATGTCCAACTCTTCTCTGTCTGGCTGGTGACTCCTTTGACCCCACCCTTCTTCCATAACTCTTCTAGATTGGTTGTCCTGCCTATAATTCCTCCCTTGCTACAGGCCAATCAGTTTTTTATTAAACTAATCCTAATGACAAATCTTCACAGTGTACAAAAGGATTATTCCACAGCACTTTATATTTCTGTCATGAAATAAACTTCTAATCCCTTTTTAAAGCAAAATCCACATTCTTAAGAACTAAATATATTTACTGTAGAACAATCTTTGTACACTGTAAATACATATTGCTCTCATTAGTTAATAAAGAGCTGACTGGCCTATAGCTAGACAGAAAGAGATTGGGCAGGAGAGCCAGACAAGGAGAATTCTGAGAAGAAGAAGGGTGGAGTCAGAGGAGACTCTAGCAGACACAGAGGAAGCAGAATATGTAGAAAATGAGGTAACAAATCATGAGCCACGTGGTAGAACTTAGACAAGAAATATGTGTTAATTTAAGTTGTAAGAACTAGTTAGTAACAAGCCTAAGCTATTGGCCAAGCACATAATTAATATTAAGTCTCTGAATGGTTAAGAAATGACTGCTGGGGCACAGAAAAATTCCACCTATTTATATTCTCACTATCAAATCGATATTATTAAAAAACAGATTTTTACTTCTCACATTCCACCCATGAAAATGCTGTTAGTTCATCCAGATTTTTCCATGTATTTAAAACTGAAGAAATAAGAAGACAATAAAAAGGAAGCAAATAATAAACCAGAAGAGACGTTTTTATCCAAAGACCATCTACCAGAAAAGGACAAAACTGTGATAGTTACATGTAGAAAAAAAAAAAAACTGAAGCATTTAGGAGAAACTTAGTAGCTTATTTATCTTACCTTCACAGTATCATTTAGAAGTTGTATGGTAATGATTGAGTTACAACAAATAGGCTATGGGTGCTGAATTGTCTGCAAGTGTCTTAATCGGGTTCTCATGGGAACTGGTGTTTAAGTTGCAGTTAGTGGTATATGCTTGAAAATGGAAAGATTTAAAAATAAACTAGCACATTAAAAATGCCATGCAAATGCAAGAGTGAAGATTATGTTATAAAAAGACAAACATGACCAATGTCTCACTCAGCTATCATTAGAGAAGCTTCCTCCTGAAGTGGATAGGACCTAACACAGAGATCCACAGCTGTACAATGTACAGGAAGTGATAGACTGGAACACTCAGTCCTAAATAAATGTCTTAATCAACCCCTACCCTCAGAAAAGAGGCAGAAAGTTTGTAAGAACCAGAGGGGATGGATGATACTAAGGAAACAGTATCTTTCAGACACAACATGACACACATAAGTTCTTACAGAGACTGGCAGCATGCACAGGACCTACACAGGGCCAGATGGAATCAGAGCCCTGAGAAGGCAAAGTGAAGACATGATGTCCCATCCTTAACCAAGAAGCTGTCTCCAATTGACAACAGCTTGCTAATGAAAAAATTAGTTTTCTTCAATGGGGTTTCAGTTGGTATACAAACTATACTTAAGGACAGGGCCTGTCCCCAGCAGTAGATGGCCAACACAAACTAAACTCAGTAATTTTGGAAATATTTTCGGTTTCATATTCTTTGTTTGGGCTTTTGCTTGAGTGTTAGGATAACTGATTTTGTGTTTTTATGAAGTTATGTGTGTGTGTGTGTGTGTGTGTGTGTGTGTGTGTGTGTGTGTGTCTGTTGCACTCACCTGTGAATGTGTCTATGTGTGTCTGTGTGTGTATATGTTTCTTGCACTTTTTCTTCTTTTGAGGGGGGCAGTATTTGTTGATTTGCCTATTTGTTCTTTAAATAGAGAGAGAAAGAAGACATTGGTTGGGAAGAGTCTGGGAAGGCATGGGAGAGGAGAAACCGTGATTCAAAATATACTGTATGAAAAGAAAATTATTTGCAATAAGAGTTTGAAAATATTATACTACATCCTGTATTTTATTATTTTAAATATCTTTACTAACATGAATGTTTCCTTTCTGTTTTGTTTCTAAGGCATTTATAATTCGGAGGGATTTTGAACTATAAGATCAGTTTCTTTTTTCTTTTTGGAACATTCTAAACATTGTTTTTTGCTTGTTTTGTTTGTTTGTTTGTTTTTTATTGCAAATAGATTCTCAATCATACCATACATCCAGACCATAGTTTCCCCTCCCTCCTCTCTTCCCAGCTGCCCCACACACACCTCCTCTTTCCCTCAGATCCACTCCCCACTCCATATCCCTGCAGAAAAGATCAGGCCTCCAGTAGACAACAACCAAACACGAAAAAAAAAAAATACAATAAGACAAGGCAAAAGTCCTCATAGTGAAGCTGGACAAGGTAACCCAATAAGAGGAAAAGAGTCCCAAAGAAGGAAAAAGAGTCAGAGGCACACCTACACACACTGTTAAGAGTCCCACAAAACATCAAGTTAGCAACCATAACGCATACAGA
Source organism: Peromyscus attwateri (assembly GCA_902168425.1). Lineage (NCBI taxonomy): Eukaryota > Metazoa > Chordata > Mammalia > Rodentia > Cricetidae > Peromyscus > Peromyscus attwateri. Next base: position 6,035 of record CABHPP010144348.1, on the reverse strand, counting down.
GAGGGTCTGGTGCAGACACCTGCAGGCCTCCTGCTTGCCACTGAAGTCTCTGTGAGCTCATGTGAGCCCTGCTTAGTTGACTCAGTGGGACACGTCCTCCTGGTGTCCTCCATCCCCTCTGACTTCTACAGTCTTTACTCCCCAAGATCCAAGGGGAGAGACCTCCAATTTTGATTCTCTCTCTACATAATCTCATTTGCTTAACAGCTAATATTCACTTATAAGTGAATACATACAATATGTGTCTTTCTGGGTCTGGGTTACCTCACCCAGGATAATTTTTTCTAGTTCTATCAATTTGCTTGCAAATTTCATGATGTCATTTTTAACAGTTGAGTAACATGTGTGAATAATTACATTTTATATTTACATCAAGAGTAGCAACTAAAAATTGGTTGAAAAGTGGAAAATTTTATTCTCTGTCTCTGTCTCTCTCCCTCTCCCTCTTTCTCTTTCTCTCCCTACACACACCCAAAACATATCGCCATCATCATTGAATACACCACTGTTATAAGAAAAGAGATTTTCTTTTAATTTTCTTTATATTAACTTTAAGGAAGATTTTGTGTTGGCCTTTGTGTGGGGCTTTTTCTTGAAAAGCTAGTTTCTCAACATCCTTAAAAATAGTTAAAAAGACAATGAAAAGTAAACATCAAATAGACTGCACTAGCAGCCTTCATTAAATTCCATTGTATATAAAATGGGCATTTTTGTGTTACAATATGCTATACAATATAATCTTTATTTTTAAATTCCCATTTTAAAATACAAATGCTCAGTGGCTATTTTCTCCAGATAGATCAAGCCTTTAGGTTTCTTTCCCACATTTTAGCTGGTGATGTTTTAAGCTACATAACAGCCTTCATGGAATCTTATGTGAGGATGAGCTTCTAAGCAGTTATCTTCTGTACACAAGTGTGCTCAGTACTTTGTGTGTAAACATCTAAACATTCTTAGGGTCTTGGTCTTTGCTACTGAACAAATGGAAATGGGTGAGTTTGTGTTCTTGTTCACTCTATAACGTTTCTTTCTCCTCCTGGAGTGCATTGTTCTGCAGCCCAAACTATGTATTTCAGTGCATTAGAACACAATGTATAGGGATTCATAATGTGAGAGGCCCAGGACAAAAGAAGCAGGTGTTGCTTATGATGCATTTCTTGAGCAAAGCCTATAATACACTTGGATTTGTACCATCAGTAAAAATACATATTTTTATTTGAATGAAAGAGCTGATCCATAGCAAATTACTGATACTTTTTTGTGGGTAACAGTGAAAATATCTTTTTGAGTTTTAGTGCAGACACAGACTTTGATCAGGTATGATTCCACATAGAAATCCTCCAGAGATTAGCAACAGCAACTGCCTTGGGGTGTCCTCTGTTCCATTTCACGACTTCACCATCTGGGTAGACATATGAGGATCAGTTCAGCAGATTTTGGAAATGATTATTATGGCAGTTATGCTTCTTAACAGATAATGGTTTTTTCTGCTTTGCCACTCCCACTTAAATGCAAAACAGAAATATGCTCAAAGCATTAACACTGACAAAGCTCACATACTCAAAATTTCCTCTCCGTAGATGAACCCACTGTCGACTGAGTCTGACACTCTCCAGAAACAGGATGAAGAACAAGTTTTGAAGTGTGGGTGCATCGGTGTGGCGTCTAATTCTCTTTGCCTTTATTTTATCCCAAAATAAATCACACATTTTGAAGATAATTGTAAATACAAGTAGTAACAGCTGTGATTTTATTTAATAACAATTCTCCTTCAATGTATCCTTGAAACATCTAACAAAACAGTATGCTTTAGAATAATTTAATACTGAAAGTATGAAACAGGTATAGGAATCCAACAGGTTTGAAAGTTAGACCAGTAGTGAATTTGAATTATTTTTGAGTTTATATTATACTTGACTGATATTTCTTCTGTGTGGAGTAATTTTATGAATAGCTCAGGTCTCTCTCGGCTTTAAAGTTTTAATAGAGTGTGAAGCTCATTGTTACACAGTTTATATACTTCTTCACAGACAATTAGTAGATGAACAGTTCCTAGTCTTCCCGTGAGTAGTTATGTATGTTGCAAGCTGAGTATAGTTCTCACAGTAGACATCAATCATAAACTAAGTACTGTACTATTAAAAATAATATATCAAATGACAAATGTAAATTTTGTTGCATATTTACAGAAGGTGTGTATATGCTAACTACACTGACTGGTTTCAAATCAACCTGACACAAGCCACAATCATCTAAAGAAGGGTCCTCAGTTTAAAAAGTACCATCATAAGATCTGGCCACAAAAATGTCTTAAAGACAAGCCTTTAGAACATTTTTTTTAAATAGTGACTAATGTAAGTGGGCCCAGCCTGTTGTGGGTAGTGCTGCCCTGGGCTGGTAGTCCTGAGTTCTATAAGGTGGCTGAGCAAGCCATGAGGAGCAAGCAAGTAAAGTATCACCCCTCCATGGCATTTTAATCAGCTCCTGCCTCCAGGTTCCCACCCTGTTTGAGTTTCCTTCCTGACTTCTAAAATGGTGAACAGTGATGTGGAAGTGTAAGCCAAATAAACCCTTTCCTCCCTAAGTTGCATTTGGTCATGGTGTTTCATCACAGCAATAGAAACACATACTAAAACATGAGACACGTTTTCTGCAAGAAACTTCTTGAGATTTTTTTTGAATGAGGAATTTTTGTACTGTAGACATGAGACATTTATCAATATTTAAAGACATATTTGACTGTGAGCATTAATGCATTGGCTACCAGTTAATGAGGATAATAGATAGATGAATGATAGATAGATAGATGCCAGAATCTTTATCGAAGACAACTCCAGTAGACGTTTTCTGGGAAACTTCAGACTATTCCAGGGCCAGAGAAGAAGTTAGACTAACTGCAGATTTCCACATTTCCTTTGTCCCCTCAAAATCCAATCCCAGAGTCTCATACCCAGCTCTGGAGCAAAGTACCTGCTGTGGCATCTCCTCACTATTTATCCCCACTCCCATGGTACTAAGCTGATCCAGGAAGAACACCCTACCTTCTTCCATCCTATGAACACTGTGATCATAGCCTATTCCTAATCCTAAGTGTCAGTACCCAATACAGAGAAACAGATTCAACCCAGAACAGAATTTCTAGTGGTCACATATGGCAGGATGGCAGATTTTCCTACCAGGCAACACATAGCCACCACACCCTAAGAACCAGAGAGAAAATGGAAGCCAAAGAACAAAATACTCACCCAACAAAGACAAGAGCAGATATCAGCACTTAGAATTACAATCTTCCAACCCCAGATGCTTAGACTCCAGCATAAGACACAATCAGCAACAGCCAGGAAGTTATGTCTCCACAAGATGCCAGCAACAATACTAAAGTAGTCCCTGGGAAATCCAACATAGCTGGAAACACAAGACAAAGACCCTAAAATAGCATTTATAATATGATAGAGGTCTTTAAAGAGAACATTAATAAATTCCTTAGAAAATCGATGATAAAAAAAGTAACAAGCAATGGAAAGAAATGAATAAAACAGTTCAAGGCTCAAAAGTAGAAATAGAATCAAAAAAGAATGCAAACTAAAGGAAATCTGGAAATGAAAAATTTAGGAACTTGAACAGGAGCCATAGAGGCAATCTTCACAAACAGAATACAAGACATGCAAGAGAGACTCTCAGGCACTGAAGAGATTAAAAATTTAAAAAAAAATGGATACATCAGTCAAAGTGTTAAAATATCCTGGCACAAAGCATTATGGGATACTATGAAAAGACCAAATCTAAAAATATTAGGAATACATGAAGGAGAAGAAATATAAGTCAAAGATATAGAAAATATTTTCAACAAAAATCATAGAAAAAAATCTTACTAACCTGTAGAAAAGGAAGCCTATTAAGATAAAAGAAACATATAGAACACCAAATAGGACAAGAAAGGAAATTACCCTCAACATACAATAATCAAAACACTAACTATACAAAACAAAGAAAAAATATTAAAAACTAGAAGGGAAGAAGGTCAAGTAACATAAAAAGGCAAACCTATTATAATAACACCTGACTTCTCAATGGAGACTTTAAAAGCCAAGAGGACCTGGACAGATATGCTACAGAATCTTAGGAGATCACAGATGACATCCCAGACTACTCAACCAAGCAAAACTTTGACCACAATAGATGGAGAACATAAGACATTCCATGATAAAACCAAATTTAAGTAGTATCGATCTGCAAATCTAGCCTTACAAAAGTCTCCAGAAGAAAAACTTCAACCTGAAGTAGTTAAACACACTCAAGAAAACACAAATAATAAATAATCCCAGCAAATCAAAGGACAAGGGAAAAAACACCACCATAACAAAGTAACAGGAATCAACAAAAAATGCTCATTGGAAACTCTCAACCTCAGTGGTCTCAATTCCCCTAATAAAAAGAGACAGACTAACAATGGATGTGAAATGGGACCCGTACTTCTATTGTATCCAAGAAACATCAATGATAGACATCACCTCAGGGTAAAAGGATGTAAAAATATATTCCAAGCAAATAGACCTAGGAAGCAAGCTGACACAGCCATTTTAATATCTGACAAAATAGACATCAAACTGAAATAAATCAGAAGAGCCAGGGAAGGACATTTCATACTCATCAAAGAAAAAAATCCACCAGGATTACATTGCAATTCTTAATATCTATACAGCAAACACAAGGTCACCAAATTCATTAAAGAAACAGTACTACAGTTAAAATCATATGTTGACCTTCACACACTGATAGTGTACCCATGACCTAACTCTCTTCAAAGGACAGGTCACAGACAAAAACCAAACAGAGAAATACTGGAGCTAATTGGCATCATAAAGCAAATTGTCCTAACAGGTAATTACAGAACATTTCCTCCAAGAATATACTTTCTTCTCAGCAGCTCATGGAACTCTTTCCAAAATTCACTGTATAACTTTGAAACAAAGGAAATCTCATGAGATACAGAAAATTGAATGAACATCCTGCATCCTACCTAACCACCATGGATTAAGACTGGGTATTAAAAAAACAGCAGAATGACTTTTAAATTTAAACCAATGTTTTGAAATACCTTCAATACAAAATAAAGATAGGAAGCAAAAGCCATGTTATTTAATATAAAATTTTAATGATAAATAACTTATAATGTATATATAGAGAGAGGAAAAACAAGGCTAGAAACTAAAATTCCAGCCTTGGAATAAACTGTAATGTTGAAATTATTAAAACATGTAAAATCTGTTTTTGAAAGATTTTTAAAATTTTGAAATTTTAGTTTCCAGCATTGTTTTTCCTCTATACATACCTTATAAGGTTTTTATCATTCAAATTTTATATTAAATAACATGGCTTTTACTTCCTATCTTTATTTTGTATTTAATTATATACATAAGTATGGATGGATAGATGAGAATATGCACATATGATTGCAAATGCCCTCTGTGCTAGTTTGGCTAGTTTGGGTGAGAATAGCCTCCATAGGCTTTTGTATTTGAATACTTGGTCCACAGTTGGTGAAAGGATAAGAAAATGGAGGTTGATGGAACGTCTGTCATTTTGTATGCTGTGAAAATATGTTCCTCTGATTGGTTGATATATAATGCTATTTGGCCAGTGGTGAGGCAGAATAGGGTTAGGTGGGACATTCTAACTAGACAGGAGGAAGGAGAAAGGCAGAACAGAGGCGATGCCAGCCTGCCATCCAGGGAGCAGCATGCAATGGCACACAGGTAGAGCCACAGAACATATGACAACATATAGATTAACAGAAATGGGCTGAGTTTAAGTGTAAGAGCTAGTCAGTGGTAGGCTTGAGCTAATGGCCAAGCAGTTTTAATTAACATAAGCCTCTATGTGTTTACTTGGGTCCAAGCAGCTGTGGGACTAAGGGTGAGAGAGATTTGTCCTGACCACTGGCCAGGCTGGGACACAAGAAAACTTCAGCTACAGGCAGAAAGCTTTAAGGTTTCAAAAGCCCACAGCAGACTCCCTCTCCCTCTCCCTCTCCC
>CABHPP010144346.1:35000-43739 GCA_902168425.1 Peromyscus attwateri | reverse complement strand
AAAGTTTTAGGCAACTTGATACTATAATTTTATTGGTATTTCAAAGAATTGGGAAAACGCACACATGGGGCTTCAGAATGGCAGCAGGATTTTGAGAGGTCACAAGGTAAAGATGACACAGAATATGGCCAAACATGGGCAGAATGAAATCAGCTGACAAGGACTCGAAGAACAGCACTATAAAGTGCAGATTTCGTGCTGGAGTTTCTTGTTCAGTTTTGGGGTTTTGTTTTGTTTTTTAATTTGAAGTCAAATGTATTTTACATCTTAAATTTCTAAAGGCGTTTTTATAATTACTTTTAGTAGCTTTTTCTTAAGATTTCATATACGAGTTTTTACAATTTGTATTTGAAATTTCTCAGTGCTATGTAAAGAGTGATGGCAAAGTATTGATTTGTTTAAAATCATAATGTTTTTAGAATTTGTAGGTACTTCCTTACAGTATTGATCAGACCCAGTATTTAGAAAAATCTCATCTAAATTCTTTCCTGCTAGCTTGAAAAAAGTTAAGTTAGAAACCATTTATTTTTCTTTTGAGTATGCTAATTAACAGTGCCAAACAAATTCTGTTCTTTTAAAATCTAAATCTTACAAGAAGATAGAAATGTCTTTGAACAGTAGACTGGACCATATCTCTGCTAGTGCTGACAAAGTTATTTTTGACTTGCTAGCCTGAATAAACTAAAGTTCGGGTTTGTTTATTTTTGTAATAGCCAGTGAGATTTACATTCTTAGTAGGTTCACAGTAATGGAGCATGAGCCTATGTCATCTCACTTGGACATTTCCTCTTTTAAAAAGTTGTATTTCTTTATAAAACTTGTAAGAGAGTCCTCCCCTCTTAAACTAAGTCTCATACATGTGGTACAGAGATATTTTTAATAACATTTTTACTAGCATGAGCAAGTCAAAAAAATTTAAAAACTTGATGACATATTAGTGAAGAATATTACTAAACATTTGTGTTTTGGCTTGGTTTTTTGACATAATATCTTCACTAATATGTGTTTGATGTAGTTTGGTTTTATCATATCAGTGTAAAAACTGGATTGAAGGTTAAAAACTGAAAAAAAAGGTTGAAGGTTAAACATACTTAAAACTCACATCAGCAATTGCATTTCAGTTTACATATGCCAAAAAATATTCCATATCATGTTTATAAGCATTCAGTGAGCAAAATTAATGTTCTGTTTTATATTGAACTTTGGGCTGGGAAGGATAAATTGTGTATCATTTATCATATTAAAAATAGTCAAACATAATATGTCATATTTTCTGCAACTGTTGATTTTTTAAATTACATTCAAATTGTAAAAATTCCAAGTAAAAGCTTGATTTGATAAATAAAATATTTAAAACCTGAAGGTTACAGATATTTTGGATTGATTGTCAAAGGACAGTCTCTGTAGAAGGTCTCTCGTTTTAAAAAAAGGAAGAGGGCTGGTGTTTGGTTTTGTTGTAAGATTTATTTTATGTGAATAGTGATTTTTGTCTACATGTATGTCTGTACACCACATGAGTGCCTGGTTCTTGGTAAGGCCAGAAGAGGGCATCATATCTTCTGAGGGTGGAGTAGAAGACAGTTGTGAACTGCTATGTAGGTGTTGGGAATAGAAACTGGATCCTCTGGGAGTGGTCAGTGCTCTTAACCATGATCCATTTCTCCATCCCCAAAGAGAGATTTCTTGCTGCTTTCCAGTAGCCTTAGACATAAGCCTGTGGCCTATGAGGGGCATCTTTTCATTCTGGTGCCTGTAAATGTAAGTGATTAAAACTATGTTATAAATACTACTTTGTTGGTAATAAATGCGTATTTTCCCATATTTTGCTATAGGTTATTTAAGATGAGAGTTTTTTTAATACTTTAAATTTTCTTAAAAGTCATTTTTTTTTCAGGATGACAAAAAAATTTTCAGTGTCTGAGTGTCTGTCATTTATAATGCAGTGTTTAATAGTCTATTTGTGTTCCAAAAGATAAAAATTTAGTCTTTTGTCCATTTGCGGTGGAATTAGAATCTAATAGCAGTAAACACAGGAAAAGCTTGAAAGCATCCAAAGAAGCCAAGCTAGAAGGCAAGTAGAACTGTTTATGTTGAAACAGTAACTTCTAAAAACATGTACAATCACCAATGATACCTTACTATTTCTTACATTGAACTATTACTCAGCGCAGCCTTTTAAAATGTATCTTGAATCGGATTCTTTACCACTTGCTTTCAGCGATTTCCGCACTAGCAAGATGAGGACATACCTCATTCACAGTTTTGAGATGAGAATCAGGTCTGTGAGGGAACCTAGCATCATTGTTGGTGCTGTGTAAATCTTTACTTCTGCTGTGTATGAAGTATTGTATCTGACCTGAAGACAAGATTTGCATAGAGGTTTTTCTGTAGTCTTGATCCTGTTAGTTGTTCACAGGATTCAGACAATGATGGACTTTGCATAACAGATACAAAGTATTTCGTATACCATATTACTTTCATGAAATCTGAATGTGAATTAGATGACTGAACCTACTTATAGTACTTTGTCTTATTACTTCATAGCCAGCCATATATTTTAGGAAGGCACATTACTGATAGAATGTGTATATTTTTATATACTTGGGAGATTTGACTGTTGACAATTTGAGCATTTTATCTCCAGTGAAAAAACAACTGAAGGTGTGAAATTTTGTTTTTATTTTTTCATTTTTCTCTTCTTCCTTCCTTTATTGTGGCAAATGTACATAATACAAATTTTTACCATTTTAAAGTATACAGTTCAGTGGCATGAAATACATCTACAATGCTGTGCAATCATCTCTGTGCATTGCCCATTCACTATAATCCTAACATGACACGTTGTATCTATTCAGACTGACTTTCCATTTCCACTTTACCCCAGCCCATAGAAAACTCTTCTCATTTGTTTGATTTTTAATGTAACGTGAAGAATAACTGGTTTCATTATGATATTTTCATACATATATGTCACTGTACATGTTCCTATTCATCCCCCGTCCCTTATTTCAGTGTGTATGTGTGCCTGCGTACATATGTACAGAGGCCAGAGGTTAACCTCAGTTGCAGTCTTCCACGTACCCTTCATCATGTTTTTTGAGAGGATCTCTCAGATCTGGTAAACTCCAGCCTCTCTGATTCAAAGAGAAGAATAAGTGTTTGGATTACAATCAGCGCTCTCTGCCACCATCTCAAAGAAATAACCTCACCCTATGGCTTACTGAGAATATCCTCAGATAAAAGAGGACTTGGTAGATATCCCTTTTCGCTCTTAGAAATTAGTTATCTCAGTCTTTAAGATTACTTACTTATGGTTTGTCTGTTTGGTTGTCTTAGTTGTTTTGGGGGACGAAGTTGTCTTTTCTAGTAGAGTATGAAAGTTCTCTGAGGAAAACAACTGTGTTGGTTGCTACCTCTCCAGAGCCTAGAAGAATGCTTCCTATGTAGTAAGCACTCAGTTACCGAAGCCTGAAGGGATGTTCTCTCTAGCTAGGTGTGGTGGTACATGCCTATTGGATTATCCTTCAAGGACTGAACATTGCCATAAATCTGAGACCATCCAGAGCTACATAGTGAGTTCTCAACCAGCCATAGTTCTGTAGCAAGACCACATCTCAAAAGAATAATGCTCTCTCAGTACTGGAGATTTTAACGTGGGCCAGTTAATTCTTACATGTACAGTGAGCAGTGCTTTGTACTCTATAGTCTAAGGAATAAAAACTTTTGTATGCCTGTAGTTCCATTCTTATACCATCTAGCATATGCTGTAAAGCCTATTATGTAATCTATCATAAACTGTAAACTCCTGGAACAGAGAGGGCCTGAGGGCTATTGGGGATCTGCAAGACTTCATAAAGTTACAGAGTTTAGGTTCTTTTAGTGAGCCTTTGGAAAGAAGAAATAGAACATGTAGGAAGGTAGACACAGTGTATTAATAGGAAGTTGAAAAGTGTTGATATGGTTAACAATAGACATCAAACTGATCAAAGACTTTAATGAAAAATAGGAATAGACAGTCTTTTAATACATGCCTTTTTTTGTTTTTTGGAGACAGAGTTTCTCTGTGTAACCTTGACTGTCCTGAAACTCGCTGTATAGACCAGGCTGGCCTTGAACTCACAGAGATTTGCCTGCCTCTGCCTCCCAAGTGTTCGGATTAAATGTATGTGCCACCACCACCTGCCTTTAATACATATCTTGAATACCTCATTTCTCAGTGAAAACCCATTTCTCAAATTCATCACGTTTATAATGAGCCATTATTTTAATGAAAAACAAAACAAAGCACACACACTTTGACCTTTGTGCTAATAATGATGATGCTAATCGATGAATGGTAGCACTTGTGACAGCTGCTGTTATAGTCTTCGCTTTGTGATTGGAGCACTTAGGGATGAACTATCAGTAGAGCTGGCTGACTATACTTGGAGTTTACCCTAGCATGTAATTTCTGCTTATGCTACAGTACTTAAAGAGAATAGCAAATATAACAATGGCTAAAGGCACTAGTAAAAATCATTTAAGAAGGTAAAGTAGGTTACTGGGGCTCAATAGTTAGTGTAGGATACAAGGCTGGAGAGATGGCTCCTGGATTAAGAGCATTTACTGCTTTTGCAGAAGACCTGGATTCAGTTCTCAGCACATACATGGAGGCACACAACCTTCTGTAATTCCAGTTCTAGGGGATTCATTGCTAACTTCTACAGGCTACTGTGTACATGTGGTGCACATATATCAACTTAAGCACGCACACACACATACATAAAGTAAATATATATGTCTATTTTTAAAATATGTGTGTATATATATATTTTGTTTGTTTTTTGAGATATTGTTTTTCTGTGTAATAGCCCTGGCTGTCCTGGAACTCCTTTGTAGGCCAGGCTGACCTTGAACTCACAGAGATCTGCCTGCCTCCGAGTGCTAGGATTAAAGGTGTGTACCACCACCGCCCGGCTTAAATAAATATTTTTCAAATGTAGGATAAGGTTCAGAATTTCATTTTTGCTTTGGATGGGTGGGAGTTGAGATGCCCTCATACAGCCCAGGCTGACCTCAAACTTTAGTATGTAGTAGCCAAGGCAGCCTTGAATTTCTAATCTTCCTTTATCTCCCAAATACTGGGAGATTGAATTCAGGAAGATTCATTTGACTGGGATTATTTGGATGGTGGGCAGAGTATGTGAGAAAAGCAATGGAAACAGGAAAAATAATACTAACACCAAGATGCTTGCTGTATCAAGAATAGAAGTGATGGGGAAAGTATAGGAGTTATTTGTACATAAAATAGTCAGCTTTGGTCTATCATTTGCTTAATGATTGATTGGTCTTTTAACATCTCATCTAATTTTCATAGAGGTTCTGAAGTGTGTGTTCTTTTCAACGAGAAAGAAGCCTTAGAAAGATCATACTGACTTTTGCCAAGTTGAAACTGGTACATGTTGGAATTGAGACTCAGAGACAGGTGGTATCCTGGAAAGAGTACAGGGAATGACAGCTCAGGAGGGTGGCAAGCTCACAGTGAAAAATACACAGACATTGTTGGTGACCGTGTTATGATACCTGTGTATTGTGAGCAGCTTAGCAATGTGTTTAAGTGAGAATCCCCTTTGACTTAGCAAACCCACTTAGAGGAATTCATACTTACTGTGTATATTCTCTCACATGTATTTCTAGACGTGTGAAGATAGCAAATTTTGTATTATTTCAAACAGCTATATATGGAGAACTGATTAATTATGATGCATACAATCACTTAAGAGAATATAATTCTTAAAAAGAGGATGCTCTTTATAACCTGATGTGGTCAGATCTCCACATGGTAAAATAAAAAGAGCAAAGTGCAGATCTGTGTGTTTGGTTTTATTTTTCACACACTTACATAGAGCACGGTTTTCTCTCTCTAAGGAAACAACAGAAGTTGTCTCTGGGAGAAGTAATCAGGTAAATGAAAAACAGGGAAAGAACAGGAGGATTTTGGGTTTTGTTTGTTTGTTTTAATGTGTGTGTTTTGCCTTCATGTGTGTATGTGTAACATGCATGCCTGGTGCCTGTGTAGGTCAGAAGAGGCTATTTGATCCCCTGAAACTGGAGTAACAAGTGGTTGTTCACTGCCACGTGGGTGCTGGGAAGCAAACCCAGGTCCTCTGTAAGAGCAATGTGCTGCTCATACCCAGAGTCATTTCCCAGCCCATGGTCTCGTTGTGTTGCCCAGACTAGGCTCTCTAACCTCAATTTTTTTTTTTTTTTTTTAAGAAAAGAGCATGAGTTTTGGAGTCAGGGTTGATTCTTTTATCTAACTATTTGTGTGGCCATTGGCTAGGACCTTTGCTTATATAAGCATACCTCTATCACTAAGCTATATACACTCTTGCTGTAGTTTAAGTCTAGAATATACCTCAGAGGCCCATGTATGAAAGGTGTGGTTCCCTAACCCATAACCCTATTGGAAAAGGATGGAATTCCCTCCTAGGAGGTGGGGCTAGCGGGAGGAAGTTAGGTCACTGAGGGCATACCACCTATAAACATATTAAGACTCTAGACTCTTTCTCTTAATGCTTATCAACGTCCTTAAACACTTTTCTGCCATGGAATACTGCCCTGCATATGCTTAAAAGCAACATACCAGCCAGCCATGAACTGAAACCTCTAAAACTATGAGCCAAGATAAGCAAGCCTTCCCCTGTAAACTGGTCTGACTTAGATATCTGCCACTGTGGTGGAGAGGGAAGGAAACCTCCAACCTGATTTTGTTGTTGTTTCAGGTAACTACATTACAGATAGGACATACAGAGTGATGCATGCCTGCAAACCCAACACTAGGAAGGCTGAAGTAAGAGGATCTGAATTACATAGCAATACTTTGTATCCAAAAGAAGTGGAGGGGAAAAAAATCCGTCCTATAAAACCAACACTTTATGACACGATTTCTGTAAAACTTTGTAATTCTGCCTGGTCTTTTTAAAAGGCTCTTTTGGCTATAGAGCATTTTAAACTTATTACAAAATTAATAATCCCTTATAAAGTACACGTAGTGACTTACTCTTGGAAGTAGAGAGGAAGTACCTATATGTGTATATATTCTTCAATAAGTACACCATCATTCCCTGTTCAAATACAGTAAACCTCTCTATGACAAATACATCCTTCCTGGATAATCTATCCCACTCTGAGGGAGAAAGGAAGCAGCATTTTCTAGTTTAAATGCCGGAGCACTCACTGTGCTAAAACAATATAGGTTATCTTGCATATGCAGTTCCCTAGTACCATTTCTTTATTGCTAGATACATTATTATGTGACAGTGCATCATCCATTGATTTCCAGTGACTGTCAAAGATTCTTACTATGCTTCATTGATTATGAGGACAAATGTAGGGTTTACCCAGAATATACAGAAAAATATGAGCCATAATTCATTTTCTGGTCATGTTAAGTTTATCATTGAAAATTTTATAGCATAAATGTAAAACCAAGTATTTTCTCACAGTGCCTTCACATAAGCTTTAAGCCATAATCACTTTTGTCCACAGCCCTGCCTTCCATGTACTTCCAAGAAAAGATAAGACAGTCCCTGTTTACACAAGAAGTACCTGTCTCGTTAACATGATTAAAGACCAGCCTAAAATGTCATGCTGTAGCTAGTGGCTACATCAATTGGAGGCAAAACTGAGCGCCAGTGGGTGGGACCCATTGCATAATGGTATAAAAGGCTCAGAAGCAACTGGAGGAGGTACCAGACCACCCCTGGAGGACTGTTAATGGCAGAGCTTGTGAAGAGGGATAGAAGTTGAATCATGGGACCTAGAGCAAGGTCTCTGCTTGTAAAGCTGTCCAGATTGAACGAGACCATTCATACCCAAAATATTATAAACAGGAGAAGGAGAGAGAGAGAGAGAGAGAGAGAGAGAGAGAGAGAGAGAGAGAGAGCGCAAACATTTGAAAATGTTTGAGTGTACTAAATAGGTATAGAATTTTTTTATCATTCCCTAAGTAATGCAGTATAATAACTTTGGACATTGTGTTTGCATTGTATGAGCTATTATAGGTAAGGTAAAGGTGATTTAAAGTATATGGGTAGAAGTGCAGTGGTTACAGGCAAATGTTACACTATTTCATGTAAGAGATTTGAGTGGCCCCTATTTTTGTTATCTATGGGGGACTTCTACAGAGATGCTGAGGAACAAATGTATTTTACTTTGGGTTTCTTTTTTTTTTTAGAGGTAGATGTGGTGGCTAACATTGATTGTCAACTTGTCAGTACCTAGACTCACCTAGAAGACAAATTTCTGGGTCCACCTGTGAGAGGTTATCTAGATTGAATTAATTGAGGTGGGAAGACATTAATTATAGGTAGCACCCTCCCATAAGATGTTTTGTTGGGTTTGGTTTTTGAGGCAGAGCTCTTCTATTTGTAGTCCTGGCTGTACTGCCCTGGAGTTTACTATGTAGACCAGGCTGGTCTCTAACTCACAGAGATCCTCCTGCCTCTGCCTCCTGAGTAATGGGATTAAAGGCATGACCACCATGCCCAGCTTGTAGTTGTGAACTAAAGGAAGAAAGCAGTACCAAGCATTGTTCTTCCCCATTGAAGATGCAGTGCGAGCAGCTGCCTCCTGCCCGTTACCCTGCCTTCTCCACCATAATGAAGTGCATACCCATGAGCCGGAAGTCATGTAACTCTTCGTTAGATTGCTTTTGTCAGGAAGTGTTATCACAGCCATGAGAAGAGTAACTAATTC
>CABHPP010144346.1:0-32500 GCA_902168425.1 Peromyscus attwateri | reverse complement strand
TTGTGGGATTCCTAAAAGGGAGTAGGGGCTGTATCTGACTCTTGCCTACTTGCGGGACCCTTTTTCTCCGACTGGCTTACCTCGTCCAGCCTCAATGTTATGGTACATACCTGGTCTTATTGTAGGTTGTTATGCCCTGTTTGGTTGATGACCCTCTGAGGCCTACTCTTGTCTGATGGGAAGCTGAGGGGGTGGTGGATCTGGGAGAGGGTATGTAGGGTTTGGGGGCAGGAAAAGGAGGGGAAACTGCAGTTGGGGTGTAATTTTTAAGAGAAGAATTTAAAAAAAAAGAAAGAAAAGACTAGGAATCCTGGAGGCACCCTGCTACTGGCTTCCTCTCCATGGGTGGCTCAACTTGCTTTCTTAGACAACTCAGTACCACCTGGCCACAGTGGACTGGGCCCTACCACATCAGTCATTAATCAAGAAAATGCCTCTACAGACCTGCCTATTGGCCATCTGAAGGAGATACATTCTCAGTTGTTGTTCCCTTTGTCCAGATGATCCTAGCTTGTGTCAAGTTAACAAAAAAAAAAAAAAAAAAAAAAAAAAACATAACCATCTGAGGGTGTGTGTGTGTGTCCTCTGGGTTGTAATTTTTCTCCCTTTGTATGCTGTTTTTGTTCGTTTTATGTGAGTATTCCTGGTGGGCGCTCTTCACTTGAATTTCTGTTTTATGTCCAGTGGTAAGGCTGACTGCCGTAGCAGTCGTGGTGCTTTGACAGAAGTCTCAGTGTCAGCTGCAAGGAAACTGTTCTTTCCTTGTCTCCTGGAAGGTTTGAAACAGGAGCGTGGGCCCTGGCTGGGGAAAGTGGGTCAAGTGGGAGTGAGGGGAGCAGGTGAGTTAGGGGTATGAAAAAGAGTAGAGAAAATACCATAGATTCAGTCTGGAGAAAGTGACAGATATAATAGCTTTTTCCAGCAAAATAAAACTTATAACTTAGCTCTTTGTATCTTAAAATACAAAAATGTACCTATTAAGAAAAATTAACTTTAAAAATAGCAAAAAATTAAACAAGATTGTGTGTGTGTGTGTGTGTGTGTGTGTGTGTGTGTTTAAAGATAAAAATTCAAATGAGCAACGCACTGAAATTGATAGGTTCAACAGGTTGAAATAGGTGTGTTCTCAGTCAGCATTTTCTTCCTGGTTGCAGGAGAGCCAGCTCCCCAGGTTTACTTCAGCTCTCTCTGTCTGGACACTGCAGCAGGTTCCATCACAAGCCCACTGAGCTGAGTGTTGCGCCTTCCCGCTGTGGCTGGGCAGAATTCCTTATCCCACGTCCACAATCCCCATGTGTCTTGGAGCCACATCCGCTCACATACTTCCTATGGTTCCAGAAGCTTCCCTGCTCCATGTGTGTGCAAGTTTCTCAACTTTAGGATCCCTTCCCCATTCTCAGGGTGTGTCAGGGGGTTGCAAACCCCTCTTCAGTGAGTGCCAGCCGGCTGAGGCTAGCCTCTGCAGTGCTGAGATCTCATGCAGTCCCCTTGGTCCTGGGATAGTCAGACCTCTTCTCAGGAGATTCTGTTTTCTCTGTTTTTCAGAGGGAGTGGGTGCACTGCTCAGGAGTGATAGGAAATTGTAGAGTTGCGATGCTGTTTCTCTGCTAGGCTGGTGGTAGAGCACCCAGCTTGAACCCCAGTATGCTCTTCCAACCTTACCTGCATGCTGTTGTCTGTGGTCAAAGACAGCAGGGGAGCTGGGATGGCTGGCCGTGTTAGGTGGGTGTCTCTGCAAGGCTCTTCTGGTTTAGTTTTGATCCCCTCCCCACTCATTCTCTCTCAGCAGAGAACACTGTTTAATGCATATGGTGATTCCTGCATCACATAATAGTTTGCTTTTGGTAGCTTTTATTCCTTTTCCCAGTGTATGAAAGATTTCCCTTTTTATTGCATTTTATCTTTCTTAATGATACATAGATTATTTCTGCTATGTCACTTTTGTTATTTCTAATATGGTCTTCATTTCTGTAATCTCTTTTCTCTGGCTTAAATTTTATCTGTTGTTGGTTGGTCGGTCGGTTGGTTGGTTGGTTGGTTGGTTGGCTTGGCTTTTTCCATCGTTATCATCTCCTATGTTTTCATTTTATTTTTTACTTTATTGTTAAGTAGTTTGTATTTGAAATGTTTCTGCAGTAATTTTTCTTTCAAAATACTCCTTTCTGCTGATACTTGATGTTTTCTTTCCTGATGTGGGTTTTTTGGGTCTTTTTTGTCTGTTTGTTTGTTTTGGTGAAGGGAGAGTTGTTTTCATTTGGGGTAGGTTTTTTTTTTCTTTTTTAAATATTTATTGACAAATTTTTTTTTCTTCTGTATATTTTGGTCATATTATTTCCTTTCCCCCAACTCCACTCATATCCTTCCTACCCACCCTACTTCATGTTCTTTCTCTCTCTCAAAATACAAAAACAAAACAAAAAAACACATAACAAAACTAAAACACACAAAACGCTGGAGTTCTTTTTGTGCTGGCCAGCTCCTGAGCATGGTGCCTGCCTCAGAGTGTCGCCCTGTTTGAAAAAAAACTGACTAGAGGTATGAATTGTAAATAGCTTCTGGGTTAGGAATGGGAATTTGTGCCCACTTCCCTTCCCTGCTAGGATTTTGTCGGGCTTGAATTTGGGCAGGTCTTGTGAGTGCTGTCCCAGTCTTGGAAGTTTTCTACTACCTCTGGCTCGTACAGTCTTTCTGACTCCTCTTCTTCTAGATCCCCGAGCCTTGAAGGGAGGGGTTTGAGAAAGACATCAAGAGTCAGTACTCCAAAGTTTCTCACTCTGCATTAATTCCCATGTACTGCAAGAAGAAGCTTCTCTGATGAGGGTTGAAGAATGCTTTGATCTATGGGTCTAGTGATGCGTTGTTAGGAGTGTTCTTGTTGTTACGTTCCTTTGGCAGAATAATAGTAGGTTTATCCCTAGGCCCGTGACCTATGTAGTCTCATGTTCTTGGTCACTTTAGCAGTGTTGGGTGTGGATTTCATCTCATACGGGGGACCTAAAATCCAAATTAGATAGTGGTTGACTATCCCAGAACCCTTCTGCCATTGTTGTACCTTTATGTCTTAGAGGCAGGCCTGTGTGTAGATCACAGGGTTTGTAGCTGGGTGAGATTGATGATCCCTTTTTCCCTCCAGGAGAGTACAGAGTACCTTCCAGCACCGTGAACGCCAGTCAATATAAATGAAACCTCTAGTCAGGCACCAGCTTGATACTCCATATTTGATGACATAAGTGATGTGATGTCTTCAGCAATAACACCTTATTGTCAAGTTGTGGAGAGCGACCAGTAGCCTTGGCAATAATCTGTGATGCTTTTTACTTTATAGTTTAGTGGTTGGATATATTTTATCTGAAATGCTTTGTAATTTTTTTCTCTCAAAACACCTTTTTCTTTGGATACTTTTTGGATAGTTTCTTTCCTGGTCTGGGTTTTTTGGGAGAGTTGTGTTGTTTGTTTCGGTTTGCAGCTGTTTGTTGTATTTTTCATTTTATTCTCTTCCCCGTGTTGCTTTGCTTTCCCATGTTCCCCCTTTCTCTCTCTCTCTCTCTCTCTATATATATATATATATATATGTGTGTGTGTGTGTGTGTGTGTGTGTTTTCCCCTTTATTTCTTGTTTGACTAGAGTGAGGTGGAGACTGCTCAGTACTTGCCCTGCACACTGACTTCCTCTCACTTGTTTACCCAGGAGTACTGGAAACAGTGCCGAGAACTTGGTGCCTAGAGCTGGGATGCTGTTTGTGCAGAGGTTTACCTGGTTGCTTCAGGTTGCTTAGGGAGTTGGGGTTGTTGTTAAGCAGGGCCAACTGGTAGTTTCAGTTAAGTTATTTGGATCCATTTCATCCATTTCACCAGCCACTTTCAGTGTAGCTGAAACCCTGCTCTTCCCATGGCTCTTTTTTGTTATTGTTGTTTTTCAAGACAGGGTTTCTCTGTGTAGTTTTGGTGCCTGTCCTGGATTTCGCTCTGTAGACCAGGCTGACCTTGAACTCACAGAGATCCACCTGGCTCTGCCTCCCAGAGTGCTGGGATTATAGACGTGGCTCACCCCCGCCCGGCTCCCATGGCTCTGTCTCTGTGACTACTAAGAGGGTTTAATACGGCCCTTCTGCAGTAGCTTGAGTTCTGTGCCCCGAGCTGGTAGTAATAATAGCAAACACCATCAGGTATCATTTTTCAGTTCCATCCAGAAGACATTGTACCTAACATACTCTTCTTATATCTCTCTCTGTGAGGTCATAAATAGTTTCAGTGTCTTCAGGTTTGCTATATTTTATTCACTTTATCTTAGTGAATTTCAGGGAAAATGAATATAAGGAAGGTACCTTTCTGGAAGCCCCCTTATATACAAAATATATGTATTTTCATTTATTTATTATTTATTGCAGTATTGGGGAGTGAACTCAGAGCCTAAGCAAGTACCCTGTTACTGAGCTATATTGCCAAGCTCCACTCCATTTTTATTTTATTTTTGAGATAGGGTCTCTTGTAACCCAGACTGGCTTTATGCTACTGTGTAGGTTGAGGATGACTTCAGCTTTTGGTCCTTTATATCCACCTCCCACGTGCTGGGATTACAGGTGTGCACCACTGTGCCTGGTTTTTTTGGTCTGTGCTTCATGCATGCTAGGCAAGCGCTCTACCAACTGAGCTACATCCTCAGTCTGAGCTCTCATTCTAAAAATGGTATATTTCAAAACCGTGTCTCACTTAAGTTACCCACAATGACCTGGACTCACTTAATGTCCCAGACGGGCCATGAGCTTGTGATTTGCCTGCTTTAGCCTCCTTAGGAGTTGTAATTCCAGATCTCTAGCTATCTATTTTAAACACATTTGTAATCATTTCATGTAACTCATAACATTGCTTTTCAGTATTATATGTACAACATACTAATCTTTCTGACCTTTGTCACTCAGACATGGATAATTACGTGCCTTGAAGGACTGCTAAGGACTAAATAAGATTGTACCTCTAGACTACAGTGACCACATGGGGTTTGTTTGCTTGTTTGTTTGTTAGTTAGTATCTCTTTACTTCTAACTCAAAACAGTACAGTGGCTTTCACTGGTCAACATCACTGATCTATAAGCAATGTATCTGAACTCAGTCTGACCACTGGGACCAGTTAAATATTTACAAGGTCTTGTGCAAAATAAAAATACAGAGAGAGCACCTGTTCAAAATTTCAGGGCCAATAGGCTGGCTCTGCCGGTGGAGGCACCTGCCTTCTAGACTGTGACCTAGGTTCAGTTCTCAGGATCCACATGGCATCATTGTTTTTTACTTCTGGCTTCCACTCTGTGACACACACACACACACACACACACACACAAATAAATGTAATTTTTTTTGTTTTTGTTTTTTTTGTTTTTTGTTTTTCGAAACAGGGTTTCTCTGTGTAGCTTTGCGCCTTTCCTGTATCTCTCTGTAGACCAGGCTGGCCTCAAACTCACAGAGATCCGCCTGGCTCTGCCTCCCGAATTCTGAGATTAAAGGCGTGCGCCACCACCGCCCGGCTAAATGTAATTTTTAAAGCATTCATAATTTCAAGATTGTAATATAAGAACAAGAAACCCAGCACAGGCCTATTGTGCATGGGTGCTGTGTGATACCATGCTTGCATGCCCATGAGAGCAGTGATCACCACTGCTCTGGAAGTGAAGAGAAATCTGGAGTAACCCAAAGGCAGAATGCCTTTTTTTGATACCAGTTCCTAACCTAGAATTGGCACGATTGTTTCAGTATAGAATAAGCCAAGATATAAAAAAATAAAAAATAAAAACCAACAACAACAACAACAACAAAAAATTTCTGAAAATCCCTTTACAGTTCTGAATGGCTCACTTGTCGCCCTTCCAGAGGGAGCAGGACAGTTTCGGTGCTGACAGCTCTTCCCTGCTGGGAGAGTAAAGGTTTGGCTCACAAGTGTAAGCCAGGAGAGCAATGTGCTCAGCTTAGTGTATGATCACCATTGTGACTCCTACAGAGGGTTTAGTTCTCTTTGGTTTTGTCCTTTTTTGTGATTACATTTATTTTGTGTAAGACTAGATTCAGTTTATACATCTGCGCCTCAAATCTTTGGAACTCAGAGTGCCTACGTGGAGAGATTCCTCTTGTCCACCCGCTTGCCCCCAGCCTTACATATAGTCTCCAAATGGACAAAACCTCATAGAAAGCCAATTCATAGAAAAATATGCGGTACCATATTTGTCAGCTTAATATAAAGTAGGCAGTGTCGGGAGTCATAGAAGCTGACGTCACAAAGGGCAGGGAAGCCAGTGAGAGCATGAAGGCTTGCTGCCCTGGGCTGGAATTGTGATACACGATTCCTGTTTTCATTCTGTGCTAGTCTTTCATATTCTGGACCCAGTTCCCGGGGGTGGCTTTTCAGAAGCTAGATGCTGAGGAATCTAAAGATAGAGCACTATAGCAAACTTGGGACATACAGAATATCAGAAATTTTCCCCACTGGGATTTGGATTGGCTGCTAGAAGCATAATAAATGTGTGTATGGCCAATGACTAGCACATGAAAATGACAAATGGTCAATAAAAACATTGTAAAAAGAGGCACTGAGTCACTTTTTTTTTTTTTTTTTTTAAAGACAGTGTTTCTTTGTGTAATAGCCTTGGCTGTCCTGGAACTCTTTCTCTGTAGACCAGGCTGGCTTAGAACCCAGAGATCCTTCTGCCTCTGCCTCCCGAGTGCTGGGATTAAAGGCGTGCGCCACCACCACCCGGCAAGTGACTCTTAAGCGGAGCTATTTGTATAGATACATCCTTTCTATTTATTGTACATCTTGCCCCTTAAAAAATTACCATAGCTAACCAGGCGGTGGTGGCCCACACCTTTAATCCCAGCACTCGGGAGGCAGAGGCAGGCGGGCAGCTCTCTGTGGGTTCAAGGTCAGCCTGTTCTACAGATTGAGTTCTGGGACAGCCAAGGCTACAAAGAGAAACCCTGGGGGCAGGGGGGGGGGGAACAATACCATAGCCAAAAAAACTACCTCCTAAAATTCTGCCCATGTGCATGTAGAGTGCCTATTTTCATGACTCTTGTTGGAAAGTTATTTTGCCAGATAATTCCACTTCTCTTCCTCACAGGTTTTAGTTATAAGAGCAATCTTCATATTTACATATGCTTTTCCCAAGACCTTTTCCACAAACTGCGTAAGTTTCTAATACAGTATACATACAGCCATTCTTTTTCTGTCCACTGTTTTTGTTTACTTTTTATCTTTACATCAGGCCATTGGTTCCATTCTTCTGGCTCCTGCCTGTTGGCTTCCATGTTTGTTTCTAAGATTCATTATTCTTCCTCTTTTCTCCCATGTTACATCCATCAAGGAGTAACAAAGAAAAGCAAATTTTGTTTAGAATAATCTGAAATTCTAGAGCCACAAAGACCTTTATTTGCTTGCTATTCTGGACCAGTGCCTATCCTGGACCAGTAATACTGAATATGTGTTTCTACTTATGTAAAATGGATGATTCTGTAAAATTAGTGATATGTGCCTTATAGAGTTGTTGGAGGGATCAAGTGAAATAATGCACAGTCCACAAAGAGAGCGGCTCCCTTTCCACCTTTTTGACCAAGTAGTCTCAAAATCTTGACGTCAATCTGTTAATGCCAGCATTAGCTGAATTACCAGGCCTCATCCTCACCGAGGCATGTATGTGTATATATGTGTGTGTGTGTGTGTGTGTGTAATGTATTGTGTGCGTGTAATGTATTGTGTGTGTATATGTAATTTAATGTATTGTGTGTGTATATGTAATTTAATGTATTGTGTGTGTATATGTAATTTAATGTATTGTGTGTGTGTATATGTAATTTAATCACAACAAATGTTATTTTTGACACCAGCCCTACTTTCCAGAGGTAAAGAAGGCTTACAGAAACAGTTTCACTTACTCAGGATCACTGAGTGTGTGGCAGGAGGAACATTTGAACATTTGGAGCCTGAGCCTAGAGGGTGGCCTGCCTCCTTGACTTTCCGTATGACCTTCATATCCTTCTCTTCAATGTATCACATCTTCTCTTATTTTTTATAAGATATGTTGATCACTCCAAATGCTTTTCTAAGCAAAATGTGCATGAATAAACGTTGGGTGTTGAGGTTAAAAGCCTGTTATGAACAAGCCGTTTCCCGTGGTTCTCATTTTTGTTGTATTACTTTTGAGCCTACAGCCGCATCCTAGCCCTCTAGCGACCCTACCTGTAAATACACTGACTTCTTACCCTCTTTCAGATTTCTGGCATTTGCCTACTTACATTTTTTCATTTTTTTTTAGCCTTATTCATCCCCATTAGCCTCCCTTTCCCTCTCCTCCTCCCTGTCATCCCTTACCTCCTCAACTAGTCTACTTCCATGTCTGTCTTCTTTGAGTTTCCTTTCTTTCTGTCTTTCTGTCTTTTTCTGTCTTCCTTTCTGTCTTTCTTTCTGTCTTTCTTTCTGTCTTTCTCTCTCTCTCTCTCTCTCTCTCTCTCTCTCTCTCTCTCTCTCTCTTTCTCTCTTCCTGTTTCTCTCTCTTCCTCTCTTCCTCTCTTCCTCTCTTTCTTTCTTTCTGCTACCCGTTGGGTGGCGTTACTTACAGGAACAAGAGTAAAGAGTTATTTACACAGAGTCATGGGCAAAGTACCAACTAATGAAAGTGGCTCTCCATCCCCCAGCAACCATAGCTGCCTGTAGATCCTCAGGTAGAGACAGAACCTTGTGAGGCCTTCCACCCTCCAGAAATGTTGGTGCAGATAATCAAGGCTGCCGACAGTTCAAGAGTGCAGTGGCCAAGTCATGCCTAGAAGATGATACTCCACAGCACCCCACCCCTTCCTCTGGCTCTTACCTCCTTTGAGCGCCTGCCTTCATAATGTTCCCCGACTATGGAGGAGTCATTTATTCTCAGCCTTTTGACCAGGTAGGACTTTCTGCAAGATTGCCTGTCATTAAAAACCCATTCTGTCCTCTTTCTTGTGCCTGTTTCACATTTGTTATGGCCTTGCTTGTGACTTGTCATCCAGCAGTACATGGGCTGGAAGCTTGGTGCCCAGTGTCATGCTATTAAAGGTGGAGTGTGACCCTCAGAAGGGATGAATGCCCATATCTTGGGAGTCTCTGCTGTGTCCTCTCGGGAATCTATTGCATCTCCTGCTCTGTCTGTGCCCTCTTCTTTTGCACCAGAAGCCAGGGCTGGCACTATCCATTTAGACTTCCCAAACTGAGCTTAACCGCACACACCCATCTCTCCCTTCCCCTTCTCTCCCTCCCTACTTCCCTTCTTTTCAGATTTTTTGGAGCAAGTCTCACACTGTAATCTAGGCTTGCCCCAACTCTGTGACAATCCTCCTGCCTCCGCCTCTCAAGTGCTCTAAGTGTAGGTGTGAGCCACCACACCAGCATTCTTTGTAAAGTCCTCAGTTTCAGATGGACGAAGACATTGTTTCTGGGAGGCATCTCTCTTCAGCGCTGCAGTCTGGTCTTACTACTCTGAAAGGAGAAGGCAGCGGCATTCAGGTTTTCCTCCGATCTCTGCATCATATTGAAATGAACTACTGGAAATGGTTTTGCATTGATGAAGCCTCCTTTTAGCTGTGGTGAGGAGTCTGAGTTTCTTTTCCTGTTGCTGTGATAAAACACTGCGGCAAAAGCAACTGAGAAGAGCCATTTTGGCTCCCAGTTCAGCAGTGATGGAGGAGTAAAGGCAGCAGGAACTTGAAGCAGCTGATCATGTTGGGACCACAGTCAAGAAACAGCAATGAATACATGCATGTTCAACTCACTTTCTCCATTTTATACAATCGGAGATCCCTGTCCCTGATTGGGACCCCAGGGAATGGTCTTGACTACCATTAAGATGAGTCTCCCACATCAACTAGTGTAATCCAGACAGTCCCCTTCAGGCTGCCCGGAGGCCCATCTCCCCATGATCCCAGACACTGTCACGTTGACAGTGAACACTGCCGTTCTAGGCTCTCTCCTTATCCTGGACCAGCATCGACAGTCACGCTTCATTTTTGAGGATGGGATGGTGTTTGGTTGCTGATGACTTTTATCTTCATTTCTTGCTCCAGTTTCCTTTGCTCCAGCAGAAGACTGAAACCTTGCAAGCACCTGACCACCCAAAGCCAGCCTCACCCGATCCTCCTCCTCCTAGCCACGTGAAACCATGTTGGTGTCTCAAGCCATTTGGACAAATTTAGGAGGCCTGGCTCACTTCAGCCTGTTCACATCTTCTGGGTGTGTGTGTGTGTGTGTGTGTGTGTGTGTGTGTGTGTGTGTATCACATGACTTGCTTCACTCTCTGATGTCACCTCTAAATTTCTTAGAAGCCCAGTACATTGTCTAACCTTTCGTTGTTGTTGTTTTAGTATAGGCACAGTTCTCACTATCCCATCTTTTATTTGTACTTCTTTTAATATTACTTTTTTAGATTTTAAAAATTTTGTGTGTGTGTGGTGTGTGTGTGTGTGTGTGTGCGCGCATGTGGGTATGTGCACGTGTGTGCAGGTTCCTCCAGAGGCATTAAATCCCCTGGAGCTGGAGTTAAGGTAGTTGTGAGCCAACCAGCTAGGAACCAAACTTGGGTCCTCTGAAGAGCATTAATTACTCTTGATGGCTGAGCAATCTCCCCAGCCCCTTAATATTTTAATAGTCTCCTTCTTTATGATTTATGCTTTTCTGGTTTTGCTTGCCTCTTACTCCAGTTTGTCTAATATACTCTTTATTCATTTCAATAAGCTTCATAAGGAACACCACAGAGAAGCAGACAGATTGAGTGATAAATGGGTAATTCTGGTGATAGGTTTGCAGCTTTTCAGTAAGCTATGATTCTTTGGCCTTAACAAATGATGCTACTTAAAGGGAAGATTATAGTTACTGCATATAATTTTACATTTTAACAGTAATATGTTTGTAACTATGTTTGTTAGCATGCAGGAAGTCCTGGATCCATCCCTAGGACTGCATAAAACTAGGTGCAGTGGCACACACCTGTAATCCCAGTCCTGCGGAAGTAGAGATGGGCAGATGAGGAAGTTCAAGGGCATCCTTTACCATAGCAAGCTCTAGGTCAGACTGTCTCAAAAACCAAAAAGGCAATGTAGCATTTTTATTGCAGCCATGGTGCTAGTCATCTATAATCCTACCACCTTTGAGGCTAAGGCAGGATTGTTGTGATGGCCACTTAATGCTATATAGTAACTCCTCCCCCCAGTCTCAACCAAAAAGAAAAAAAAATAGTGTTATCAATTGGAAAGGTAATACAACATGTGGATAAAATAGTCATACACTACACTGAAGCTAAATGGAGAAGTTTCTCTCTTACCTCAAATACCCCCTACACACACTTCCCAGAGAAAATCACATCAACACTTTATTAGGTAACCTTTCAGAAATTTGCAAAGCAAACATGAATAGATAAATAGAATAATTTAAGGCCCACAGACAGGCCCTTCCAGATGGTTCAGCAGATAGAGGCATTTACTACCACCCTTTACAACCTGAATTGAATCCAAAGAACCCACATGGTAGAGGAAAGACTGACTCCCAAAATTGTCCTCTGACTCCCCACATGCATACTGTGGTACGAATTTCCCAACCCCATAAATAAATAAATAAATAAATGAGACAAAAATAATCCAACCTCATAAATAATAAATGACAAAAATAAAACCCATGGTCATCTTTTAAACTATACTTTTATCTATGTTATATATTTGCATGTTTGTTTGTTTAAACACAGACTATCCTAGTGTGTGGTCTGTACTTGTAATCAGTACTGGAGAGGCAGAAGGATCAAGAGTTCAAGATGCTGGTGTGGTGGCCCACACCTTTAATCCCAGCACTCTGGAGGCAAAGGTGTGGGCTCTCCCTCTTCCTCATGGCCACCAATCAGTGAGGACAAAGGGAGCAGAGGCAGCATGCAGGGCTTTCTACAGCCTGTGAGTATAACAGAAATAGCCTTCTAGAAGTCTGCTTCAGTGAGACAGCTTGACTTTATTTCAGAGTAAGGGGAAATATATAGGATGGGGACAGCAGCTAGGGCATCACCTAATTTGCTTTTGGCAGCATGATCCTACCATACAGCTGGAACACAATACCTAATTATCATATGGACAGCAGAGGGGGAGCATTTGCAGGGAACTAGGTCAAAGGTCACACTTAAATCAGGCATCCAGACTCAGGGACAGCTTCCAAATAAGGTCAAAAAGAAAAGAGTTGAAGGTTATATTCCACTATCTAACAAGCTCAAGGCTGGTCTTGGATACATGAGACCCTGGTCTCAAAAAAGCAGAAACTATGTATATACTGTCAAATATATGTGTACATCTATGAATTATGTTTATTAGTACAATGGCGTCTATATAGTACATATAATAAAAACAATATACATATACTGTCATATATATTATAATAGTATATAGAGACTATAGAATAACAAAAAACTGTGTTATAGTAAGCTTTCTTGTCAGACTTTCTTTTGAGACTGCCAGCCCCCCAATAATGACATGGAGACTTAATATTAATTATGAAAGCTTGGCCTTTTGTTGTGGAATGTTGTTCTGTGCGCTGTGAATATGTGTTGCTCTGATTGGTTGATAAATAAAACACCAATCAGCCAGTAGCTAGACAGGAAGTATAGGTGGGGCAAGTAGATGAGAATTCTGGGAAGAGGAAGGGCTGAGTCAGGAGTCGCCAGCCAGACACAGAGGAAGCAAGATGACAAGGCAGAACTGAGAAAAGGTACCAAGCCACGTGGTTAAACATAGATAAAAATTATGGACTAATTTAAGTGTGTAAGAGCTAGTCAGTAATAAGCCTGAGCTAATGGCTGAGCAGTTATAATTAATATAAGCCTCTGCATGTTTACTTGGGGGACACAAGTGGGAAAGACTTTACCGCCAGCTGGGCAGGACACAGGAAAACTTCCAGCTACAGCCTTTGGCTTAGGCTTGTTCCCAACTAGCTCTTATAATTTAAATTAGCCTGCTTCTATTAAACTATGTTCTGCCGCATGACTTTTAACCTCTTTTTCATTCTGTACGTCCAACTTCCTCTGTGTCCCTCCTGCATCTCCCTGCCTCTCTTCTTCCCAGAGTTCCTCTCTCTCCCTCGAAGTCCCACCTATTCTCTCCTGCCTAGCTATTGGCAATTCAGCTTTTTATTAAACCAGTCAGAGCAACACATCTTCATACAGTGTAAACAGATATCCTGCAACACTGTGTGTGTCATATATACACACTACATGTAATAGTATATACCATGCTTTCTTAAAAACTTCACAGATAGCCAGGTGGTGGTGGTGTGCACCTTTAATCCCAGCACCCAGGAGGCAGAGGCAGGGGATGAATCTCTGTGAGTTCAAGGCCAGCCTGGTCTACAGAGCAAGTTCCAGGACAGCCAGAGCTACAGAGAGAAATCTCATCTGGGGGGTAGGGGGAGAAAGAAAGAAAAAAATATATATACTAATGTATGCTGTGGGATGGTCTGTATGTCAAATTGCTCTGATTGGTCAATAAATAAAACACTGATTGGCCAGTGGCCAGGCAGGAAGTAGGTGGGACAAGGAGAGAGGAGAATTCTGGGAAGTAGAAGGCTGAGTGAGGGAGACACTGCCAGCCGCCGCCATGACAAGCAGCATGTGAAGATGCCAGTAAGCCATGAGCCACGTGGCAAGGTATAGATTTATAGAAATGGATTGATTTAAGATGTAAGAACTAGATAGCTAGAAGCCTGAGCCATTAGGCCAAACAGTTTAAACAATATAAGTCTCTGTGTTTACTTGGTTGGGTCTGAGCGTCTGTGGGACTGGCGGGTGACAGATTTGTCCTGACTGTGGGCCAAGCAGGAAAACTCTAGCTACAAATGTAGTCATGTGATTCAGAGGCCTCGTCTGCCCTAACTTCTATTTTCCTGCTGCTTGAGACAGTATCTGACATTCAGAAGGTGCTCAATAAATAGATGTTGATTGAATCATCAGTTCACAAAATGCACCTTGGCAATTGCTCCTTCAGCTGCTAATTTTATTGCATTTTCCAGATCTATCATAACTTAACAGCCTCTCTGATGGACATTTGAGGTTGTGTCTTCTTCGCAGACAGTGAATGAGAAGTCATCTTGACAATACCTCACATTCCAATGTCACACAAATGGTTTTGCTCTTTTCAGGAATATGACATAAAAAAAATGATCATCTTACTTGAAATTTGAGATTTTTCTTTTTGAATAAATTATATCAAAACAATCTGAATATAAAAAAAAATCACCTAAGAGCAAATATATGGTTCTCTCTGTAAAAATAAAATAAAATAATTAACTTAGCAGGTTAAGGTGGTTACTTTTTAAAAAATGCTTCTTAGGGGCTGGAGAATTGACTCAGTAGTTAAGAGCTCTTCAAGAGGACCTGAGTTCAATTCCCAGCACCCACATGGCAGCTCACCACTGTCTGTAACTCCAGTTCCAGGGGGCCCAGCACCCTCATGCAGGCAAAATTCCAATGCACATGAAATAAAAATAAATAAATTATTTTTAAAAATGCTTCTTAATCAAGGCATGGTGGTGCATGTTGTAGTCCAGCACTAGGGAGAAGGAGGCAGAAAGAACAGGAATTCAAGGTTATCATCTACTATGTAGTGAGTTCAAGACCAACCTGGGTTACATGACGCCCTGACTCAAAAACAACAACAAAGTTTCTCTGCTTTGTAAAATTCTCTGGAATGAACTGATATCAATATGTGAAATTAATTGTAGAAAATAATGATGGGGGGGGGTGTTTTGGTTGTTTTTTTTTTTTTTTTTTTTTTTTTTTTTTTTTTTTGGTTTTTCGAGACAGGGTTTCTCTGTGTAGTTTCGGTGCCTGTCCTGGATCTCTCTCTGTAGACCAGGCTGGCCTCGAACTCACAGAGATCCGCCTGACTCTGCCTCCCATGTGCTGGGATTAAAGGTGATCTTTTTTTAAAAAAAAAAAAAAAAAAGAAGAAGGCAATTTGCTCATATGCAATTTACTTTAAGACAGAAAATTTTCTAATGATAAACTATTGCTTAGGCAACAGAATAAGTCTAAACAATTTATAACTCAGATATATTATATCCAGAGGAACTTAAAAGCTTGGCAGGGGTTAAAGTCTGTGGTTCATTAAAATTACTACCTGCCCTCACCCCACATTCACTTCTGGGGGAAAAAAAATGATTGAAACTATTGTTTAATGAAACATCATGATCCTGTTTGGTCTATAATAAATTAACTAGACACCACAGCCTAAAAGTCGTAAAAGATTTGAAATATCATCTAATCCTTTGTTACTTTTACATTTTCCCACCAACTTGTAGAAACTTTAGATTTGTGGCAGAATCCTTGGTTGAGAGTTAACAGAGGCCTAACTCAAATGAAAGCAGAAACAGGAAGTGAGGGGCGAGGGAGAGCTCCATTGATAGGGCAGCCAGCCACACAAGCATGAGGGTCTGAGTCTGAGCCCCAGAACCCACAGAAAAGCCAGGCATGATGCTGCATGCCTATGGTCTCATTTCTGGGAGAGTAAATAAAGATAATCATGGGGCTCATTGTCCAGCCGGGTTAGACTAGTCCAGGAGCCCCAAACCCCATAAGGAACCCTGCATCAAAAATAAAACCCAAAGAGGATGGCTTTCGTGGTTGGTTTCTGGTCCCCACGTGTGCCATTGTGCACATATACACAATATACATATACCCCCTACCCCACCTCCCCACCCCACCCATACCCCATACACACAGGAATCCCAGGGCTGAAGCTGAGGTTCAGGCACAGCTGTCAGAAAGTTCCCACCACATCTCCACGCTCACCTGGGCCCCATGTCTGTACCTGGCCCTGAGTTTTCTCCTGCTGGGGGAGCCCTTCCATGCAGCCAGGAAAGATAATTTGGCAGTTTCAGACTTACCCAGTTCACTTAGCAAATGTAAAAGACAAAACCAGTTCTCTTTCCCACTGAGGACTAGGCCAATCTGAATGGCTGGAGGAAGACTAGATGTTGGGGTTCCCGAGAGGAAGGGGTGTAGGCATACAACGCTAAGATAGTTCACGGTCTGGAAGCTAAGAACCTAGTGGGAGGAAAGAGGGAACAAATGGCTGGAACTGTATAACTTGTCGTGTTAGTGGAGCCCAGAAGAGTGAGTGACCAAATACTTGTTTTAATTTTTTTTATCCTTAGGTTTGATTTATGTTTATGAGTGTTGCCTACATGTATGTATGTGATCTGCCATGTGGGTGCTGAGAACCAAATCTGGGTCCTCTATAAGAGCAACAAATACACCTAACCACCGAGCCTTTGCTCCAGCCTCTCCGATACGTTTTTTTGTTTGTTTGTTTGGTTTGGTTTGGTTTTTTGTTGTTGTTGTTTTTAATTTAACTTTATTTTATGTGCACTGGTGTGAAGGTATCAGCTCCCCTGGAACTGGAGTTACAGACAATTGTAAGCTACCATGTGGGTGCTGGGACTTGAACCCAGGTCCTCAGGAAGAGCAGCCAGTGCTCTTAACGGCTGAGCCATCTCTCCAGCCCCCAGATGTTTGTTTTAAAATGGATTGCTTTAGTCATTCCACGGTGCTGCATACAGATTTGAAAGCATCTTGTGTTGTATTTTAAGTGTTTGTTTGGGTGGGAGGGGATGCATTGGTTTAGAGGTCAGAGGACAACACCCGGGAGTTGCTTCTTTCCTTCTGCCCTGTGAGGCCCGGGGCGTGAACTCAGGTTGTCAGGATTGACAACAAATGTCTTTATCCTCTGAGCCATCTCACTAACCCCTGTATTCTCTTGATATAGACGTTTCGCTGCTGTTGTTGTTGTTGTTAACTTAGTTAATAATGCTGTCTGGTGTGGTAGCATGTGCCTGTAATCCCAGCACCTAGTGGGCAAAGATAGAAAGATCGTGAGTTTCAACCCAGCTGAGGCTACAGAGTAGTGGTTCTCAACCTATGGGTCATGACCCCTTTGAGGGGCAGATGATCCTTTCACAGGGGTCACCTAGGACCATCTTGCATATTAGATTTTTTTTTCCCCCGAGACAGGGTTTCTCTGTGTTGTTTTGGTGCCTATCCTGGATCTTGCTCTGTAGACCAGGCTGGCCTCGAACTCACAGAGATCCATCTGGCTTTGCCTCCCGAGTGCTGGGATTAAAGGTGTGCGCCACCGCTGCCTGGAGGCTGGTTTGGTTTTGTTATGGGATTCAGGGTCTCACTCTGTAGCCCTGGCTAGCCTAGAACTTGGTAGGCTGGCCTTAATAGAAATCTGCCTCCCCTCTCCTCCCCTCCCCTCCCCTCCCCCCCCCCCCCCCCCCCCTACTAGCCACTGCACATCCAGAAGCCAGTTCCAGTTCCCTTGTTCTCACCCGGATTTCAGGTTGTCCCGCAGTGGAGTCAGGGAGAAGGTTGCTGAGCTCTAGGAAAATGGAAACTTACACCACAGGCAGGCAGGCCTTTGGGAGCGCAAATACAACCTCAGGCACTTCCGTTCAGAACTCTTAAAAAGAAAGCGAAGGCAGAGGCATTCCTTCAGAAAATTCTGAAGACAAACAAATGCCAATAGTTTCCATAGCAGAAACAAACATCACTGAAATAATATGTAAAAGTTGATTTGTTTGGGGAAATTCCGTAGAGATCAATTGGTGTTTTGGTGGGT
The DNA here is from genome assembly GCA_902168425.1 of Peromyscus attwateri. Lineage (NCBI taxonomy): Eukaryota > Metazoa > Chordata > Mammalia > Rodentia > Cricetidae > Peromyscus > Peromyscus attwateri. The sequence continues at coordinate 14,848 of CABHPP010144346.1, read as the reverse complement.
GGTGATAACAGAAAATGATTTTTTAGGATGCCCAAACCTGATTACCTAGGACTAACAGAAACATGGAGGGTGTCTATAGAGGCTTTAAAACAATTCTCTTTTATGTCTGTAGGAAAGGAAACATGCTGACCGTTATCAGAGGCGCTTTGAAGCAGTGGGTTGTACATCAGCATTGAGCTCAGGTCAGAGTCGGAGAATGAGTCACGTGCACTGCCCTCGGCTTCCATGAAAATGGGGAGGGTGGCTGGAATCTTGGAGAGCGGAAACGTGACGTCATGAAGACTGAATGCATCAGGGCCAGGAGCACTGCTGAAGAAACTTGTAAAGAACTTAGCATGCCCTCTCTGGAGAGACCCCTGTCTGTAGTAGAACTGTTCCGGTTTGTCAGCTGTGTATTTTAATCATGCAGAACGCCAGGGACCGTACCTGGCCTAAGCAGGGCTGTAAGACCTATGGACACATTGGAGAGAGACTCTGGTAGAGGTGAGGCTCCAAAACCAAAGAAACTGAGATGGATTGGAAGGGCTGGGCTGGACTGGGGCTTAGTGCCAGGGCACCTGCTTTGCGTGTGTAAGGCCCTGAATTTGAGCCCCAGGCTGTAAAATAAATAAAGCCCAGTTAACTCTCCCATTATCTCATTGCCTTACTGACACATCTTTGTCTTAGCAAATAGAGCACAAAGGCAAAGTAAGTACGTTCAGAAAGAAAGGTCGGCATTGCTACGGAGATGCTCTGTGGTGAAGCATGTGTCCCATTCCTGAGAAAGGACCCGAGTTGAGTCCCCAATACCCACATCAACATAGAGCAGCTCACACTTTGCCTGAAGCAGCAACTTCAGGGAGTTAAGACCCGTTGTCTCTCTTATGGTTTCTAAGGGCACCTGTGCGCGAGCGCGCGCACACACACACACACACACACACACACACACACACACACACACACACAAAATGAAGACTGTGGAGTGGGGAAGAAGGAAGAAAAAGAGAAAAGAAAAGGAACGGGGCTGGAATCTTGCTGCTTTGGGAAAACAGAAACGCTGTAAGATCGAATGGCTCACTGCTAGTTACACACGCAGCTGGAAGACCCTAAGGCTTTCCCTAGAATTAACAGAAAGCACGCTTGCTTGCTCTGGTGCTAGGTAATTGGGGTTGTCAAGGAGTAGCCTCAGCAGCAAACCTGCATGCTGTCTCCAGAGAAATGTGCACCTTCTGCCTGAGACAGCCTGAGCACATCTCTTAGAGTAAGCAGGTGAGTTTGGTGTGGCCCTGACCCATCCATCAAACATTTAGGGAAGGACCACTTGTGATTATGCTTCCATGGCTGTGGCCTGTTATAGCCTGATCTCATGTGTTAAATGTATTTAATGAGGCTGGGGACTTAGCTCTGAGATTGCCTGCCTCGTCCACATGAAGCCCTGGGTTCAATCGCCAGCACTGCATAAACTGGCATGTGTGTGTAATCCTAGCACTCTGGAGATGGAGGCAGGACATCCTTAGCTACATAGAAAGCTCAAGGCCAACCTGGGATACATGAATTGCTGTCTCAAAAAAAAAAAAAAAAAAAAAAAAAGACACCTCACCTACTACAGGAAATGAGGTGAAAATGGTCACACATGACAATGGAGCACAGACCCCTTAAGCTTGGTACCTTCAGGGATGTTTCTATATCAAGTGACAAGGGGTCAATGTCTAACAAAAGTACTCGGGTACTGCTGACAAATGTGGATTTGAATTTACAATAAAAACAAGTCTGAAATATCTTCAGTGGAGATGTGCAGCCTAAAAGCCGCTAGCCCTAAATGCTAGTCTTGACCAGTACCCTGGCAGCTCCTAGCCAACAGATAAGCAGGGAAACTAGAAAGAAAACTGCACCCTTAGCAATGTGACACTTGTGAACCCAGACCTTTTGTGGATTCAGTAGTGCTAGGTGGCAGAAATGGAGAGGACAGAAAGCAAGCCTTCAGAACACATTCAATTTGTTTACATTCTTAACATGCTGTTCAGGCTGGGTATGGGAGCCTGTGCTTTTGGGTTTTTTTTTGTTTTTATTTGGTTTTTGTTGTTGTTCTTTTTGTTTTGTTTTGTTTTTTTTTTATCACAGGGTTTCTTTGTGTAGCTTTGAAGCCTTTCCTGGAACTCACTCTGTAGACCAGGCTGGCCTCGAACTCACAGAGATCCACCTGCCTCTGCCTCCTGAGTGCTGCTGGGATTAAAGGCGTGTGCTGCTGCCACCACTGCCGCCCACCCCACTGCAGCCGGTAGCCTGTGCTTTTAATCCCAGCACTCAGGAGACAGAGGCAGGTGGATCCCTGTCTTAGGGTTTCTTTTGCTGTGGAGAGACACCATGACCATGGCAACTCTTATAAAGGAAAACATTTAATTGGGGTGGCTTACAGTTCAGAGGTTCAGTCCATCATCATCATAGTGGGACATGGTGGAATGCAGGCAGACATGGTACTAGAGAAGGACCTGAGAGTTTCACATCTTGATCTGCAGACAACAGGAAGTGGTCTGTCTCACTGGGTGTAGCTTGAGCATAGGAGACCTCAAAGCCCACTCCCTCAGTGGTGCACTTCCTTCAACAAGGTCACACCTACTCTAATAATGCTTTACTTCCTAATAGTGCCACTCCCTTTGGGGGGCATTTTCTTTCAAACCACCACAATCCCTGCGAGTTTGAGGCCAGCATGGTTTACATATCCAGTTCTAGGCCAGCCAAGGCTGTATAATGAGAACCTGTCTCAAAAAAGAAAATGTAATTCAATGAACAGCACTTTTCTTGGCCTTTAAAAACATACAGATGGTGCTGGGGAGATACCCCAGCAGTTAAGAGCATTATTGCTCTTGCAGAAGACCCAGGTTCCATTCCCAGCACCCACCCAAATGGTTTGGCTCAATACCATTCTTAATTCCAGTTCCAGGGAATCTGATACCCTCTTCTGACCTCCTTGAGCACCAGGCATGCACATGTTGCACATATATACATGCAGGCAAAACATTCATACACATAAAATAATAAATCTATCTTAATTACTATTCTATTCCTATGGAGAGACAACCTGACTAAGACAACTTTTAGAAGAAAGCATTTAACTGGGAATTGCTTATATTTTCTGAGTGTTAGTTCATGACCATCATGGTGGAGAACATGGCAGCAGACAGCCAAGCATGGCACTGGATCAGTAGCTAAGAGCTCATATCTGATCCCCAAGTTTCGGGGTGGGGGGGGAGGAGAGAGAGGAGGAGAGAGAGAGAGAGAGAGAGAGAGAGAGAGAGAGAGAGAGAGCAAGCACAGGACTGGGCCTGGCACAGGTTTTTGAGACCTCAAAGCCTACCCCCAGTGAAACACCTCCTAATCCTTCCCAAACAGTTCCACTCACTGGGGACCAGCATTCATACATGTGAATTGATGGGGCCCATTCTAACTTAAACCACCATAAACCTAAAACAATATAAGAAAAAAAAAATACAGAGGTTTGAAATGTAGCTGTTGGTAGAGTGTTTGCTTAGAATTCAGAAAGCCCTGGGTTTGATCCTCAAAAACTTTGTAAACGGAGTATGGTGCAAGCCTGTAATTCCAGCACTGGGGAGGTAGAGAGAGAAGATCAAGGTTATTCTGGGCCATATATCCCAGTTTGGAGCCAGCCTGGCTACCTAACACCTTGTCAAAAAAAAAAAAAACAAAAAAAAAACAAAAACAAAACAAAACAAAAAAAAAACAAAGAAAAAAGAAAAAGAAACAACAACAAAAAACAAACAAAGAGAACACTGCACTGGGCCTAGTGGTACAGGCTTGTTATCAAGAAGCTGAGGCAGGGGAATTATAAGTTCAAACCTAGCCTGACTTATAGAGTGAGAGAAAGGCCAGCCTGAGCAACTCAGTAAGACCCTGTCTCAAAAGTCAGAAGAGGTCCAGGGACAGAGCTCAATGGCAGAGCACAACTCTAGTATGCATGAGGTTCTGGGTTTGCCCCATACACTCTCTACCTCCAAAAGAAGACATGATAGCCAAGAGCTGGCCTTGAGGTTGTCAGCGTCTCCTGTAATGTCCCTGTGTCCTCTCTAGTCTCTGTCACAACCATTCAGCTGCCTTGTGGTCACAGGCAGTGTATAAATGCGTATGAATAGCTGCATCCCAATAACATTTTATTATAAACACTTCGATTTGAATTGCATCTATTCTTCACGTGCTTGGGAATATAACTCACCTTTATGCTTTCAGCCATTTAAGAAAATAAAGACCATTCTCAGCTTACTGGCTGCACAAAACTGACCACGGGCCATGATTTTGCAAACAGCAAACCCCCCTCTTCCAGGTCGTTTTCATAAACAAAGCTAATGTGAGAACAGTGGACTCAGAAGGGAGAAAGGATTTTGAACTCTTACTTAATCAAGGGCCATGTGTACTCTGAGAGAAGAAAGGCGTAGAAGTTGAAACCCTGCTTGGTGCAACCCTAGACATTTACACAGCCTACTTTCCACAGTGAAATTACGGGATATTACATTTGAACTTGGCTTTTCTTAAGAGGACACAGAGCCTAAGAGAAATCCATTAGACCCGGCTCAGCATGGAAGACGGGTTGGTTTTCTCTGCAAACTTTCAGGGTGGCGACTTGACCTAGGAAGGACTGAATTTACGGTGGCAGGAGGGAGCAGGATAGACTGAACTCGGCTCCTGTTCTTGAGCGGAAACACAAGAAGCAAATGCTTCACTGCCGAGGTCAACAGAGGCTACTTGAACTGGAGAACTGATGAGGGAGCTTAAGAATTCAGAGCTCAGCTCTGGCTGTCCTCACAGTCAGACAGGACCCGATGTCACCCCAAGTGAACTTCCGGGGGTGACCCTGTGGATGAGCTGCCTCTCTGGAGGGCAGGGCAGGCAGTACTTTAGTAAACAACAAACCTCACTTAGGTAAGTGCACACAGCAGGGGCTCATATAGAGCTAAGGTAAGGGCACACAGCAAGGGTTCATATAGAGCAAGGGGCTTGAGCTGTCGTTCTGAGATGATGGCATCAGAGTGATTTCTGGACATGTCTTCTCTTCCCCTTTTATAAACAAAATCTACATTCAGTCTAGAAATTTGAGCATAGGAGACATATAGAACACACGGGACAGAACCGAGCAGCTGAGCTCTTACCTACCAGGCATGCATGAGGCCCTGGGCTTTTCCTAGCACTGGAGGGAAATAATGTTGGGGATGGTGGTTCATGCCTGTAATCCCAAGTACTTGGGAGGTGGAGGCAAGAGGATCAGAAGTTCAAGGTCCTCCTCAGCAAAACATCAAGCTAAAGGCCAGCCAGGACTGCACAGCAAGACTGTGTCTCTAAAGAAATGAATCCATCCTCCTGTCCTGCTGATCCTTCTAGCTTTATTCTTCCAAACACATCTCTTATGTTAAATATAAATAAATAATAATTAATTAAAAATAAAGTAGGCTGTGTGTTTTTACAGTAAATATATCATGAACGTGTGTAATGGTTAATCTTTATTGTCACCTTGAGTTAGAATCACTTAAGCAACCTCTGGGCATGTCTATGAGGGCATTTCTAGGGCGGTTTAACTGAAGAGTAGATGTTTACCCTGAGTATGGGTAGCACTATTCGGTGAGCTGGGTTCCCAGACTGAATAAAAAGGACAAAGGGAGGCACCACAGCATTCATCCTCAGCTTCCTGTGAACTGTGACCAGCCTCCTCATATCCCTGCCCCCACATCTAGAGCTGTGCTCCCTACCACATCTCTCCTGCCGTGACTGACTGTGCCCTTAAACTGTGAGCCAAAAGCAAACCTTTACCGTCTCTTTGTTAATTGCCAAAGTAAATTATGCTTCATTATTGTGCAATACATACCTTTGAAAGTGTGGAGAATTGTTGAATGTTTATAAAATCTTATATTACTTGTCAGATTTTTCTCAATATGTATCCATCTTTTCATATACTTCTGTGAATTCTGTACTAAGCATATTAATCCTAATGTTGTAATAGCGCCCATGATTTTATGTGCTAACTAGAAATAGTTTATTTTAAAATGATGTTTCTGCTTACTATTTAAAGTGAAGCAGTGAGTAGGCACACGGTTCGTTGGGTAGAGGCACTGCCATGTCCTGTGGCACCTGTCTGCCCTCCCCCACTCACACACTAGCACTGCTTTTAAAGTGCACATGCCTTTTTAAACAAATATTTTTTTAAATTTTAAAATATTTTAGTCTATTCATATGTTTCACTCACCAAAATTTTCTTCCTAGAAAAATCAATGAGTTTTCATTCAAGTGTCCAGAATTATTAGCATATTTTATCTATAGCTGTGTATTCCTCATGCACAATAGGTAGTTTGTTGTTATTTCTTGTTTGGCTTATCACAGTGTAGCTACTTTACTCATCTCTTCAGAGCTCTATTTCTTGGATTTATATTTAAATCACATTTTTTAATTTACCCTTGTCTGTCTTAGTTATTTTCATTTTATGGCTCCTTGAGTTTACTGCCTATTTTATGTTTATTTTTGCACATTCATGAAGTATAACGAAGTATATGAGTGTCTTAGCTACTTTTCTATTGCTGTAACAAAACACCAGGACCAAGACAAGTTTTAAGAGAAAATATTTAAGCTGGGTGATGGTTGCCCACACCAGCACTTGGGAGGCAGAGGCAGGCAGATCTCGGTGACTTCAAGGCCAGTCTCGTCTGCAAAGTGAGTTCCAGGACAGCCAGAGCTGTTACACAAAGAAACCCAGTCTCGAACCCCCACCTGAGAGAGAGAGAGAGAGAGAGAGAGAGAGAGAGAGAGAACATTTAATTTGGTGCTTACAGTTTCAGAGTGTTAGAGTCCATGACCATCATGGCAGCAGGCCGGCAGGCATGGTGCTGAAGCAGTAGCTGAGAGCTCACATCTCCATCCACAAGCGGGAGGCATAGCAAGCGAACTAACTGGGAATGATGTAGGCTTTTGAAACTGCAAAGCCACAGAGTGACATACCTCCTTCAACAGGGCCACACTTCTTTAATCCTTCTCAAACAGTTCTACCACCTGGGGACCAAGTATTCAAATACATGAGCCTATGAGTCCATTCCCACTCAAACCATCACAATGAGACTTTGAATTTTTCTCTATTTAGGGTATTTTTGAATTTCTTTTTTTCTATTTTTATAGCCTTCAACTCTATACATCGATTTTTCTTTGACCCAAAATTTTTTAAAGATTGACTATTATTTTTAATTATGTGTTATGTGTGCCTGGGTTGGGGTGTGTGCACTTGTGTGCAGGTGCCCCTGGAAGCCAGAGTTCCTCTGGCTGAAGCTGGAGTTACAGGTGGTTATGAGCTGCTGGCTGTAGGTGTTGGGAACTGGAGTGCTGTGAAAGCAGTGTATACTCTAACTACTGAGCCATCTCTCCAGTCCTTAAAACTTATACAACAAACAAACAAACAAACAAACAAAAAAAACCCAAGTCTCACTATGTATACCTGGCTGGCCTGGAACTTGCTACATAGACCAGGCTGGCTTTGAACTCAGAGATCTGCCTGTCCCTATCTCCCCAGCTGGCCACTCCACCTGGCTTGACGTAAGAGTTTTTAAGGATGTCAGTCATCTTGTCTTCTCTCCTCCCTCTCCCTCTATCTCCCTATCACCTCCCCACCCCCCTCACTGGCCTTGAACTCATAACTTTCCTGCCTCTGCCTTCTAAACACTTTTAGCCTAAAATCTTGGTTGATTCTGTTCATTATTCGCTTCATTGCCTGGTGATCACAGAATGTAGTCTGGTGGTTTGAATGAGAATGGCCCCCCATAGGCTCATTGATGGGACTGTTTGGGGAGTATTAAGAGGTGTGGCCTTGTTGGAGGAGGAGTGTCATTGTGTGCCTTTGAGGTTTCAAAAGCCCATTCAAACCCCAGTTAACTCTGTGCCTCCTGCTTGTGGATGAAGATGTGAGCTCTCAGCCACACTTCAGCACCATGCCGGCCAGCCTGCTGCTGTGCTCCCTGCCATGATGGTCATGGACTCACCCTCTGGAGCTGTAAGCTCCCAATAAACTTTCTTCCACAAGTCACCTTGGTCACAGTGTGTTATCACAGTAATAGAAAAGTATCTAAGGCATAATCTATGTGTTGTTTATGGTCTTATATTACATACTTTCATGGATATTTAAAAATAATGTGTAAATCTGGAATGATGTCTTTCACTACTCAGGAGGCTGGGGTGAAGGGACTGCTGTGAGTTTGAGGCTAACCTGAGCTACTCTGATTTCCAGGGCAGCATGAGCTATTTTGCGAAATACACATTATTCATACTACTTTTTTTGGGTTACATTTTTATCAATTCTTCCTGCTTTCTTATCATTTTACTTTACGTTTTGATAGAAAGTTATTAGTAATGGGTTTTTTTTTTTTTTTTTTTTTTTTCGAGACAGGGTTTCTCTGTGCAGCTTTGCGCCTTTCCTGGAGCTCACTTGGTAGCCCAGGCTGGCCTCAAACTCACAGAGATCCGCCTGCCTCTGCCTCCCGAGTGCTGGGATTAAAGGCGTGTGCCACCAATGCCCGGCTTTAGTAATGGGTTTTCTGCACCCTCTATCCACCCCCTCATAATAAGTTTCTCCACTGATGTAGTAAGCCAGATAAAGCCAAATTGGAAAAGTATGACAACAGGTGTATTTGAGCAGAGCAACTCTTGGGTGGGTTCTCTAGTCCCAGAGATCAAGGCCAGAGAAGCCACGCCCCTGAACGAAAGCAGGGAGATTTTATGGGTTGTAGGCGTGGGGTGATGATGTGTCCACCATAAGCTAGATTTGTGCTCAAGTATGCTCAAAGGCCGAGCGCTTAGGTGGGGACTTGGGCAGCCGGCAACTTCAGGGGAGGAAGCTGTAGTTGCCGCCAAGAATGCAGAACTGGACTTCTCTCTGAGCTGGTGGGGTTTGCAGAGAGAGACAGGAATGGGGCTCCCCAGACCGTGCAGGAGTGAGCCTGAGGTTCCAACCGAATGACTGGATACCATGATGTCTTCACGTAATAGATGCTGACAAAAATCATCTCTGTGACCCAGTTATTTGTCTTAAATTCTATTAGTTTTATCTGTTTGGATATTAGTGACCGGACTATGTTCTTTGGCCTTGTGTTTGAACAGCTTTGCTTTTAGCCTTTGCTTTTCAAGTGAGTTTCTAAGACTGGACAACATGCACCCCCACCCCCACATAAGTGTTTGAATATAAGTATGCACATATATGAGTATGCACATACAAATGATTATGCAGATATCCATACATAAGCACGCGCACACACACACACATGCAGTTTGGTTTTACTCAAGTTGAGAAACCACCTTCTAATGAGGTTTCAATGACATGTGTGGGCTCTATTTTCTTCTTCTGTCTCTTCTTGAATGTCACCCTTTTCCTGTATATTGATCAAACCTGTATTGATCAAGTCCTTTTTGTTTTTGTTTTCTGAAAAATATGCAATAACTGACTCCATTTCTTTGTGAGTTTTCCCTCCTACTTGCTCCCTCCCATGCCCAATCAGATTCAGAGTCCAGCATTTGAATAAAATGGCTCTGCCAGGTCACCAGTGAGCTTGGATTCCTCAGGATGGTGGGGGCTTTTCACCACTGGTTTTAACTTCAATACCTCAACACTATTTCACACAAAGGATTCTCCCCCTGTACCCTTAATTGGCAACCCAGAAGGTTTCTGGCTCTTCTTTGCCTTGTTCCCTGAGTATTGTGTAGTTGTGTTGACCATGCTGGCCTGTGTTGTGGAATAATCGTTTTGTGAAGATGTATCTTTGCCAAGGCACCTTCTGATTGGTTTAATAAAGAGCTGAATGGCCAATAATTAGGCAGGAAGAGGTTAGGCAGGACTTCCAGGCAGAGAGAAAAGAAGGGGAGATGAATCTAGGTGAGGGAGAGACGCCAGAGGAGACAAAGAGGAAGTAGGACATGCAGGAGGTGAGGTAAAAGCCAGGAGCCACATGGCAGCATGTAGATTAATAGAAATGGGTTCATTTAAGTTATAAGAGCTAGTTAGAAACAAGCCTAAACTAAGGCTGAGTTTTCATAATTAATAAGTCTCTGTGTTGTTTTTTTTTGTGAGCTGGCGGCCCAAAGAAAAATAAATCTACAGACCTGAACTTAGAGATCTGAGCTGGAATTAAAGGTATGCACCAGCATGCCCGGCCCTTCAGTCTTTTTTTTTTTTTCCTACTTCTCTCCTAGCCCTCTTCAGCTCTAGGCTCTGACAACTGCTGTCTCATACCCCTTGGACTTTCCTTTGGTTTTAGTTACGGTCTATGACTATGACTACCAGCTCTCCAGTCCAGATTCTTGTTTGAACTCTAAGTTAGTATCTCTGTGCTGAGAAACCCACGGCCTCGCTCCTGCCACCACCCACTTCATCCCTCCCAGTGACCTTGTTGAGGTCTACCTGTTGCTTGGGTGGCAAACCTGAGGTCATTACCTGGAATCTTGCCTTCTCACATCCTGATGTCAACTCCAAACGGTATCTGGACCTATTTCCTGGAACTAGCCATGTCTCCTTACGTCCCCTGCTAAAGACTGTGACCATCCTAACAAGGGCCACAGCCTCCTTGCTGGTCACCAAGCTTCCACTCTTGTGCCTCTGATACCCATTATCCACATAGCACCCAGAAAGAGCTTGTTGAGATCCATTATTAGACTTTGACACACTCTGCCTTTGGACCTTCCTCAGGGCTCCCCTTTCTCATCTTCTCTCTTCATATACAGTCACCTAGCCCTCCTCCCAGTCCTCCCAAATGCTGATCACATCCCAAGCTCCCCCAAACTCCTGCCACACCTGTGCACACTGCCTCCTTTATGTCCCAGTGGAAATGGTTAGTGACCTTGGAGAGTAAAGGAGCCTTCCCCTCCGTCACACCACTGCCACTCACTGCGTTGTTATCATCATCGTGATGCTTATGTGAGATCACTCACGGGGATAATCAGTTTCCTTCTTCATTGTTTTCCTCCGCTCTCATGTAACCCTGACTGCTTGTCACATTTTGTCCCCATTGACAGCAAGTCATGGTGTCCAATAACATGAGTCAGGTGAGTTACTACCCTCTCCGACACAGGCACAGAAAGAAAGAGGGGTCCACTCAGCAGCTCTCCGCAACAAAAGCTGAGCATCCCTAATCTTTAAATCCAGAATGCTCCTTGATCTGAAACCTTGAATGCAGCCCCATTCCACAAGTAGAAAAGTCCACATCTGACCTCATGACGGTTCGAAGCCAAAGCAAGGATACACAGACCTTCAGGGTATTTTTAGAGTTGCATATGACACAAACAAGAATGTTGAGTTAGGCGTGGGGGCATAGTCGAATCCCAGCATTAGAGGCAGGAGGATTGAGAGTTCAAAGCCAGCCTGGGCCACACAGCCAGTTCCCGACCAGCCTCGGCTACCAAGTGAAACTCTGTGGAGAGAAAAGAAATAAGCTGAGTGGGGTAGGGAGAGTAGTAAAGGGAAGGAGGGAGAGGCTTCTTTACAGGAGAAAGAAGAAAAAGAGAAAGCAAACCACCAACCCCGGCCTGGGAGTGCAGGTCTGTAATCCCAGCAAGAAACTGAGGGAGGAGGCCCTTTTCAAGGCCAACCTGGGTGACTTAATGACTCTTTGTCTCAAAACAATAAGTAAAAATAAAAGCAGGTTCTGGATCAGCCTGGTCTACAGAGTGAGTTACAGGACGGCTAGCTGTTACACAGAGGAACTCTGTCTTGAAAAACAAAACAAAACAAAACAAAACAATAATTAATTTAATTAAAAAAAATAAATAAAATAGAACAGGGGGCTAAAAACAGTAGTCTAGCATGTACAAGGCCCTGAGATCTATCTCCAGCAGGGCAAATTAGAAAGAAATATGCATGAATTGTGTTTTGATGGGATGTTTCCATAAGGCTTGTTACATATATGCAGATATTTATTATGTATGTGCAAATAACCCAGAATCCAAAATAAGCCTCTCAAATCCAGAAGCCCTCTGGTCCTAGCATTTTAGATAAGGGAAGTCAGTCTGGATTGGCTATGCTCCTTACATTTTTCTTGCCAAATCGTTTGTTCCTCTCGGTTTCCTCACCTAAAACAGAGATAACAACAAAACCACACAGAGCTGCTGCAAGGATTAAAGGAGAAACCGACACACAGCATCATGGTCAGTACACAGTAAGAGCTTAATAAACAACAGCTAGGGGTTGGAGAGATGACTCAGTGGTTAAAAGTACTGACTGCTCTTCCAGAGGACCCAGGTTCAGTTCCCAGAGCCCACATGGAGGCTCACAACTGTCTATAACTCCAGACACCCTCACACATACATGCATGCAGGCAGAACACCAATGTACGTAAAATAAATAAATTATAAAATAAAAAGTAAAAACAAACAGCTAGTATGATTACAGAAATCCCATGCGCGCGCGCGCGCGCGCACACACACACACACACACACACACACACACAGAGGATTTGGTATTCTTCTTTGCTTGCCATGACTTCTCCTGCCTGGCTTTGGAAAACCATTTCTGTGCTCTTATCCCATCACAGCAGGAGCTCAAGTCAAGCCTTTAACATTTTCTAATCTGTCCCTAGCTCATAGGTGAGTTACCTCAACACATCAATATTCCCCTCCAGCATAATGCGGTGGTTTCCAGTGGCCTCCATTCCATGCACCCCACAGAGGTCTGTGGAGAGCAAACGTGGCCTGCGCTGAAAGGCACAGGGGTAAATCACGCCTGCGCTTGTCATGGGATTCTGTGAACACAGCTTAACAAAGCAAACCATGACCCTATGGAAGAACATAATGGCTGCAACAACTTAATCTTTATCATTTATTACTTTTATTTGGACAACATATATACATATGTACAAAATACCTACGGTCAGAATCCTCTTTTATAATTTCATTTGATTTACAAAAACGGGACAGCAAAATAACTTAGGTCACTAATACTGTACAAAAATAAAACTGATTAAACAGTTGTAAAGATCAGTATCTTACAGTGTTACAGACCATTCATCCGCTGTGAAAGAACATCTTATCTACCCAGAGTGATGAGTACTGTGCTAAATCTATCTGCAAACTGACAAACTAATTGGTTTCTGTAATTGTAACTACCAAATATAATTCTCAAAAGAAGCGTGATGTGGAGCTTAAAGCCAGGGTGTCATTCAACAATGGTGAAGGGCTTTCTTCTTCCCTAACCAAGGAGAGGAGCTATCTTAACTCTAAAACTAGTATAGTTTCCATGAATGACAACTACTTACAGTATTAGATAAAACGGCTTCTCTTTCTTTTGAAACACCTGCGGTAGTCTTTCAAAAAATTCAGTTTGGTTAAAAAAGTAAACAAAAATTACTATCCTGCATTTGGATTTTTATAAGTTAAATCCATGGTCTTTTTAATATAAAAAGTAATTGTTTCATAGTTTTAGTGCTCAATGAACTCTAGTAGTCCTATTTGAACCATATCTCCATGTAGTAAATCTAATTAGAATGCTGGTTCCTGTTTTGTGAGCAAAACAGGACTTATCACAAAGAATAAAAAGCCTTGAGTTTATACGTTACGTTACTAGAACATATAAGAGAATATCAAATGTGTGTCTGTCAACAACTTGAAAAGGCAAGTAGCAACTCTTCCGGGAAGTATATTGTGCATTTTTTTTTTTAAACAAGTTGCTGCGTTTATATCCATCTAAGTGTTTGACAAGAGCCACATACAGATTTACTCCTGAAACATTAAGATTGTCTTTCACTGACTTGGTTTTCCTTCCTTTCTTTCTATGAGGGAAAGCTGAGTTTATACAAGTTAGCAAGTTGCTAGGCAACCTCAAACTCCTCACTCACTAAAAGGCAGCGCGCAGAGTACCCTATGCATAGCCTTTTCCATGAGCTCAGGAAGAAATAGGCAGCCTAACCTATTTCATATGGAAGAACAGATGTCCTTAAAACTTATTTTGGACACAGAAATTAAAATTTGGTTTAAAATAAGCGTTTCAAAAATCTGAAACAGAGGTAGAAAGTGTTCTTTATTTTTCCTGACATGTTTTCTCGTGAGAAAACACTTTCCTTTTTAGCTCATGGACTGCTCCCAGTCCCTAATGTTAAAAGCGGTTCTCTGGATAGAACCACTGATGCGACTACATTGGTTAAACAGAAAACTCTGTGCTAGTGATGGCTGTTGTGTTGGAAGTCGGAGTCAGCTGTGCCCTGTGCCCACTGCTGGAGCACCGAGGCTGAGATGGAGTGAGCATGTGCTGGGTGAAATGTGGAGCCCCTTGCAGGTGAGAACCCCGAGTTTACACACCATGTGCAGCACATGGCTAAACTAGAGTGCACCACAGCTCCCTGTTTTAAATATCAGATAAAATCATCAGAAAGTGGTATTTCTGAAGGAAAAAAATGTAAACATTTCCCCACGATCACTGCTGACTCCCCTCAATTGAGGTTTTTGTTTGTTTTCATGTTGTTGTTGTTGTTTTAACTATGAAAACTGAGTTTGTTTTTTTCTGGCCGTGTAAAAGCCAAAATTAAGTTTTCAGTAAATGGCATAGGATGGATATAGTGGTTCAGGCCATTGTAGACACCTGGATACAAGCTAAGTGGTGGGGCTACTGATGCAGACAGCTGGTGATGTGATGTCACTCACGGGTTTCTTTGACCTGCGTTCACCATAAGGGGCTGTTCTGCAGAGTCGCTTTTGAAATTATTGTGGTGTCTTCCCTTGGTAGTTACTACTTATAGGGGCAAACATTTTTTGTTTTTCATATTTCAGCTCCCTTTCCTTGGATATAACTCTTGCACCTCATAGTGGGAGTCTCATAGGAACACAAGAAGGCGACCAAGAAATCCGCCCCCCCCCC
>CABHPP010144345.1:15123-44770 GCA_902168425.1 Peromyscus attwateri | reverse complement strand
AGAGAGAGAGAGAGAGAGAGAGAGAGAGAGAGAGAGAGAAACAACAGGCAGACACATACACTCCCAGAGAGATAGACACACACATACATACATTGGTTCATTTGTCTCTGACACAAACTCTTTGATTAACTGCACTGTCTTCATGTCAGGTAAAAATTCATTCACCGGAAAAAATGGAAAATTAGACATTTCGAATCATAGAAAAATGGAAATCCATGTATTTGGAATTAAATGTGAGGCTTCATGCATGTTAGGCAAATGTGCCCTAAGCTACAGACCCAATGTAGAAGCCTAATTTCACTTTGGAGAATTTCTACTACACTGATTTTATTAGGAAAAAAAAAATGTTTGCAAACCTTTAGTACTTCACAATACAGAATCCATCTTTCACAAAATTGTTGTACTTGTTAACATGTTTATTGAATTCACTCCTTCATCTGTGGCAGGAAGACTGGACAGCATCTGTGCAGGCATTTATGCTACGGCATCAGCAAAAGCTCAGTGGCACAGCTGTGGTTAGTGCCTCTTTTGCCTAACACACAAAGTCGAGGCAACAAAAGCAAAAACAGATTGGTGAGGTTACATGAAACTAAAATGTTTTTACACAGCCAAAGAAGCAACCAACAGACCTAAGTGACAACCAGTGAAATGGCAAAATGTATTTGTGACCCACACATCAGATTAGACCCACATTGTGTGTAAGAAACAACTCCCTGAGACACCCGAGGATCCGCTTCCAAAATGGGCAGAGGGCTTGAATAAACATTTCTCAAAACCGACGAGCAAGTGATTAACAGACACAACAGGAAGGGCTTACTTTGAACTGCCCAGCACCATGAGCCAACATAGAAATAAAAATGAGAAGGACAATGAGAGATGGCCTCAGAGTTGTCAGGACATCGGTCCCAGAAGGGTCAGTGGTAACCAGTACTGGCAAGATCGTGAGAAAGGAAAATCACTTTTCATAATGCTGACGGTCCAAGTCAAGTTCCCTTATCCTAAAACAGTAGCTATGAAGTTCCTAAGTGATTCCCCAGAAAACTCAAGTTCAGGTGGTAAAGAGGAAGTTTATTATTAGTGAAATAATTGGCTCTGTCTCTGGTTACAGCTCAAGACATGTAACAGTTATTGTACTTAAATTGAATAACATTGTTCTTATTCACTTCACATTTTTTCTTTACTGTATTTCCTGGCAACTGATATAAGAACCTAAGAGCTGTCCCTTTCCACCTCACCAACTTACCTACAAATACCTACAGATGTCTGAGATCCAACTTGTATGAGCCAACGTGTGTCGATCGCAAAAAGCTAAGAATATCAAAAACTAAAGGAAATGGAAAGACATAGTCAGACCAAAAATCTTCCAACAAAAATAAATGAGTGACTAGACACAGACACTTCTTTTTACAGACCCATGCATATTAACAATAATATTGAGACTGAACTTTCAGGACAGGGAGGTGGGGTCACGCCACTGAAGCTCCAACTTGAAGCCAGAGGCTTCCCTCTGACACATAGATGTCATCAGCACTCGCCATTTCTCCTTCACTCTCTCAATGTCATCACATGTGTGACTCTCCACCTCTAGACATCATCCCCTGGGAAGGCTGGACCTCTCACCCTGCATCACCCCACACTTACAATGTATTAGTCATTGTGCATGTAAACAGTCTTTAAAGCCTACTTTTCTGTCTTCATGCTCTGTATGGCTTCAAATAACAAAAGGAAACCATTCACTTTTTCATTAATTTATTTTATGAAGTTTGCCTTGATTTCTGGTATCCTTGGGAACCATTTCTTTTGCAGAAATAAAGGCTGAAATGTGGAACCAGCTGGTAAAGAGTAAGGACCATAGAAACAAAGGCAGGAGGCAAGTACTTACATTCTCTCTGGGAACCAGAACATGAGGTGAGATGATTGCAGCCTGCTGTAATAGAGTTCTTCTGTGCTTTGCAATTGGTTTGGGAGGATCTGGGAGGGTAGAGGGATGTGGGGCCCAGGGAACCATCAAAATCCTCGAACTCCACAGTATAGACACTTTTGCTCAGGAGACTGACTGAAACGCTTACCTGTTTTTGCAGTTCTCAGTTTGTCTCATGCGAAATGTCAAATGAGGCTTTTTAAGGAAAACAAATTGAAGGCTTTCCTGGGAACTGCTCATGTTTTAATATAGCCTCCCAATGTGCATCTTATTCTACCTTTACTTTAAAAAAAAAAAAAAAGTACATGCAGAGTAAGTACTGGAAAGCTGGCATGATGTTTGATGGTATGAATCTTTACTTGCACTTTCTAGAAAAACAAATCTGGGTTTAGTATCAAATACTTCCTCTAGCGCTTATGAATGAAATCAATATTCCTAGGGTACATCATACTATGTATAAAGCCAGGAAACAGAACATAGGAGAAATGAAAATACAACAGAGAAATGAGGAACAAGCTTCTTCCAAATGAATGTTGGCAGCCTAGTTCTCTAGATGAGCTCATCTTGTTCATTTTTAAATAGACTCTCTCTTCACTTGAGGCAATATTGCAAAAGCTTTTGCCTTCTTGGTCAGAGGCTTGCCCTAAACACAGAGCAGAAATATACAGGAGACCTTAAGGTCCTTGTCACACATTTCCTTTATTCCCTCACAGGGCTGAGCTTCAGTGGAATGAGATTAGTCTTCATGTAATGATGACACCACAGTGCCCCTGCCTAAATGCATGACTCTTATAGACTGGAGAGATGTCTCATAGGTAAAGTGCTTGCCTCACAAACATGATAGTGTAAGTTTGATCACCAGAACACACATTTTTAAAAGCTGCTGTGATGGAGTGTTCTTATAATCTCAGCACTGATGAGCCAGAGACAGGGGGATCCCTAGGCCTTGCTGGCCAGCTAGCCTTACCTATTTGAAAAGTTCTAGGCAGTGAGAGACCAAACTATAAGATGGACCTGGGGCCATTCTCTGGCCTTCACATGCAAGTGTGTACAGATGCACTTGCATACATATGAACATGTGCACACATATGAACATATGCACACATATACACACAAAGGTTACCAATGCAAACTGCCACTGCTGAGCTGGTCCTCACACAGAGATCACCACCATGCACTTACAGTTATCTAAGTATTCTGAGCAACCTAAAATATTAAAATTGTTGGCATATCCTGAGGGAAAACTATTTGGCCACTGAAAATGAGGATCTGAAAAGATTACCAAATCAAAATAACAAACTCCTTCTTAAAAAAGAAAAAAAAGCAGAGGGCTGGGGAGATGGCTCATTGGATAAAAGCACTTGCTGCTCAAGGATGAGGATCTGAGTTCTGTTGCTCAAAACCTAAAAAGGTCTTAATAAAAACTTGGAGCCAGATATTGGGGTAAACGCTGAAAGATCAGAGAGACAAAGGAACAAGCTGCTAGAGAAACTTCTCACCAATACCGAATCCTCAGGCCGAATGGAAGGCGAGATCCTATCTCCACGAATCCTCTGACTGAAAGCCTCTGAGTCCTCCACTGAAAAAGGTTCTAGTTCCTATCTCTTCACACCGTATATGCCTTTTTCCACCCAGCCATTTCACTTCCTTCCTAGTGCTGGGATTAAAGGCGTGTGTGCCACCACTGCCTGGCTCTGTTTCTCTCCTAGACTGCATCAATCTCATGTAGTCCAGGGTGGCTTTGAACTCACAGAGATCCAGAGGGATCTCTGCCTCCTGAGTGCTAGGATTAAAGATGTGTGCCACCACTGCCTGGCCTCTATGTTTAATCTAGTAGCTGGCTCTGTCCTCTGATCCTCAGGCAAGCTTTATTTGGCACACAATGTATCACCACGGAGTTCCAATCCCCAGAGCTCACATAAAAGCTGGTCGGGTCTACCCTCTCTGCTGAGCTACTTGCTGCTTATAGATGTGGGGAGACCTGGAGGGATTGCCTTCAGTGAAGAACCACTAGTGAACTCACCAGGCCCCAATGGCTAGTTCCAATCCAGGGCTCACAGATGGTCCTGGTTTAACTGAATCGGTCACAAAATGAAATCAAAAGTCATGAATCTAGAAAAGGGACTGTGAGAAGAATCAGGTTAGGGCTGATAAGGGTGGAAGGAAGACCAGGAAAGGTGGAAGGAAAGAGTAGCCAGGATGCATTATACACATGCATGAAGCTGTCAAAGAATAAACTTAATTTTAAAAATAATAAATAAATATCATTATAAAAGTATTCTTAACTCTTTCATAGAAAACTAAAAAACTATGCATGAAGATGCCATAAGGAAACGCATTACCTTGAGTGTTAATTTTAAAAATCTAATAAAGGATAAGTGTGTACATTACCTAAAAGGCCAGGCATAGTCAAATGATGCCAGTAGCCCCAGAGCTTGGGAACAAGGCCCAAGAGGACTGGTAAGGCCAGCTTGTTGACTACCAGTCTCACTTCAAGTTCAATGAAAGACCCTGTCTCAAGGGAGTAAGGCAGAGAGCACAGAGCAGGGCACCCACCATCCTCTTCTGTCCTCTGTACATACTCGTATCCACACACCCACACACAGCTGCACATAGATCACCCACAGATAGACCACACTCTCAAATACATACGAATATATAAAATAAGAAAAACAAAACTAATTGGCAATATTGAACTGATTGAGAGAATTACCAGGAAAAAAAAGTAAATGTTCCTTAAAGGAATCAGTCTGTAAATGAACTGGTGGTCCAGGACAAGGGTTCTAGGGCAGCTCTTCGAAACAGGAAGAAGGCAGCCATAAAGCCACAGGGCAGATTCAGATGACAAACTGAACCTTCAATCATGCTCTCCCAAGCTCTGCTTGCATTAGGTCAGGAGCTTAGACAGACAGAATGGGGACATACTGCCCATCAGAAGGACACATTTTCCTGACAACCCCACTAGAAGACAAGTGAACCCACCAACTCTGCCTTCTGAAACTCCGGTGTAAAAATGGTAACACCACCTTGTCAACAAAAACCAGGTTACCCATGCTTATGATGCTGGAACCTTAAGGAAATGCTTGTACACTCCACTGTGGAGTCCTCTGGCCTTCTAGGAAGTCAGTGGTCTCCGTTGTAGAGGGAGCATGACTTACTGGCATAGAGATCAGATCTGTATCCTGGCTCTAGCCCAGTCTTGTCGGTAAAGGTGTTGTGTGGTCTTCACCATGATGCCTACCTGTTGATTCTCACATACATAAAACTGGGATCAAGACACCTGCCCTGACAACTCAGCAAACTGCTATGACGGTCACATGGCATGAAGGGCTTTAGAAACCCAATCCAAAAGTATCAACCACTGCTTTGACTGTCTCCTTCCAATCAGAAATGACACAGTCTACCAAGTAGAAGTACACCAGATTTTAACAAAGACTTGGTAAATATTAAATTGTTATCCCACACCCATCCATAAAGAAAACCACAGCAAAAGTAAAGCCAAATCAAGAGAATCTGGGATATCATATTGCACAAAGTGTTAGGGAGTCAAGTGTGATGACCAAAAAATCACATTAACCTTTTGCCATCGTTAATAATTCAAATATGTGACATGAATATACTTAATGATTTCCTCTCTCAGGTGTCATAATAAGGCCATTAACTAGTTCATAAAAGTTGTATCCTACTCTACAAATAAGTCAGTATGAAAATGAGCAGGCTCATGATGGCAAAGTAAACCTCTCCTTCATTCCATCATTGACTAATCCTTATTTTCTGATCACAAAGTGTCCACCTCTGTGGGTTGCTAATACACTGGAAGTCCTAATGTGGAAAAGAACTTCAGGAGTATGTTTACAAAACAGTGACTCTGGCCTAAAGCTTCCTGGATCTTCTGGGCTCTGAAGACAACATCAAGGCTTCAAAGCCCAAAGAACATGGTGTGATCCACCTGCAAAGTAATGTCTCTTTTGGGTAAGAAGGTCTAAACAGTTTTCCTACCAAAAGAAAAGCTGTGAAAATTGCCACTGTTGAGCAAGACCATGCACACTGTTTACTCAAACAAAACAAACAGATGTCATTAAAATGATGACAATTTTTTTAAATTTCTGTAGAACCAGCGCTTTTCAAAGGTGAAGTAGGGATGAAGAAGAAATACAAAATACATGGAAGAAAATTGGAGAAAAGTTAATAAAGAAAAACTATGGAAAAGTTGATAAAAACAGAAAATGCTCATGGGATCTTCTCCCAGAAAACCCTTCTAACACTGAAATGTGGAGAGAATTTTAAAACAAACACACAAGAAAAAAAAACTGTAAAACTACCAGAGCATAGAAGATTCCTGAAGGACTTGAATAAACAGATCTTTAGATGAATTTCACAACCTACACGATAATGAAGCCCCAAATAGCCACCTGGAGCAGGGAAACTCCATAGTGTCCCCATGAAAGCAAGATTAGAGGAAAGTGCTTCACCCTAAACTTCCCAACAAGGGGGGTTAAAGTGGACAATTAACTCCTGGGAAGGTGACCTGAAGACAAAACAAAGAAAGAAAATGGTGACATGTTTGCCAGTTACGTCTCCATAGTTCCACTGAGTCTACAGCTGTGTCTCTTCGGAGACTCACTCTGCATGGGAAATCATTGATTTCACTCTGTAAATGGAAAGTGACAACTAGAGATTTTCTCACCATGAAACAAACACAGAGGCTGACAAGTTGCTACTCTGAAAAAAAAAAAGTTGATGAAATCTTTCTTTGAAAAATTAAAAGGCCTTTTCTCTGAATTCTGAACTAAAGAGGGCATTTAAACAGTCCATGGCACTCCCTTACACCCTTCCAAGTGTACACTCCAAATGACCTCTTCTTTCTTAATGTCCCTTCTTCCCAAACATGACCTTCTCCCCAAACACGACTGGCGTTTATGGGGCAGAATGGGCGGCTGGCACAGCAGGGAAGCAGCTCTGCTGGGCTTCTCCTGTGCCTTTACTTTCCACTCGCTTAGTGCTCCAGGCTCATGGGACAGATGGGAAAGTCGGCGCTCACCAAATGTTTATTATGTGTGCAGATGGCTGTTTCTGTTTTGAATCTTCCGTTCTTCTACTTCCTAGTTCATTTGTATAGGTATGGACAGTTGCTCCCTGAAGGCTTTTTGGTATGCAATTAGGGCTCCTCACTGTCTCTCTGCCCACCCCTCCCATCAAATAAGGTAAGTTCCATTCCCAGAGCACCTGTTCATGCTCTCAATTTCCCAGACTGCTCCACCCAGAACTGACAATATCCTTGCTGATTCCCCAAAGGGAAGGGAATCATGCAGCTTAAAATGAGCTGGACTCAAACTCAGCTCCTGAGGGAATCCCAGCAAATGGACTGCATGGCAAGCTAAGGCTAGGCTATTTCTGGAGGTGCCGCAGAGACAACAAAAGGAACATCAGACTGCCAAGTGAGCTCTGTGACAACTTTACTAAATTCCTTCTTAAAGAACCAGATGTGGAGAGTACTTAAAAATGGGAGTTGGCACAATCTGCTAACTGATGTGTATAGGAACAGGTATGAGCAATATGACGTCTATCTTTTTCCCATTCTGGGATTTTTCATCCTGGAGAATTTTGGGAAAAAAAATGTGCACCATAAATTTTTTAAAGATATGAACAAGTTGGACAAGAATGTATCTACAAAAGTGAAATTTGAGGCATTTTCCTGCGAACCCAAGACCTTTACTAAGGAGCCATTGGCATATCATACAGTTCAGGAGGATGCAGCCCATGGCTTTGTCATTGTCGTGTATTAAGCAACCACTGACTCTAATGCATCTGATCTGTGCTGACTCTAAGGACTTATACAATTTACCATCAAGAAGCTGAATACAGTGGGAGACACAGGCTTACACACAAATCTTAAAATTATCAGTATGTTACAGTTAAAGCAAAGCATTGAATGACAGAAAGAGACCTCAGTCTGGTTTAAGGGACAAGAATGGACTTTTGCTGAAACCGAGCCTAGAGGAATGGGTTAAAATGGAAAAGATAAGGAAGATTCCTGACCAAGTCCATACTTAAGTGAGAAGTAACTGACACCCAACCCGGAACTACAGTAAAGAAATAAAGAGTGTTCATTCTCCTTGTAATCAGAAAGAACCAGGGTAGAGTTGGCTCTGCAGACAGCTGAAGCCAGCACCTTTCCAGTTCTGTAATCAGATGGCAGGCTCATGTATAAAGCATGTAGGAAATAGGTTTATCAGGTTTGCCTTACCCCCAAGGCAAGCACTGAGGCTAAGCAGTAAAGACCGGGTGCCTGAACAAATGTCTACATCCCCAGGGACCTGGTGGGACATGGCAGAAGTTACACAGAACTACATGTTCTGAGGCACTAGTTGCTTGTAACATAATGTGGTCCTCAGCAGCTAAACAATAAGGTCAGCAACACAGCAGCAATGTCAACAGCCACCCAGAGAAAGTGACACCATGAATGGATGGAAGGAGGGTGAAGCTTACTCAGTAGACATCACCTGCTGGCACCAACAGGAAGGTGCCATTTCACTAGAGAGGCATGGCAATTCGAAGTGTGTAGGTCATGTTTTCTACACATGAAGAAGTAGAAAATAAAAACTGATGCTTCTGAGTATCTGGGCTTCCTATAACCTCAGACATATCCCTAGACAAGTACCACCATCTTCATTTTATAGATAAGTAAACTGAGTCACTCAAACAGCCATGGCACTAGAATCTCACCCATCTTAGGATCATGTTTGTCTCTCAGAAGGAGCAAGATAGAGAACTGGGAAACAACACAACACAGAAGAGCCTCCTTCCCTTGTACACCTTGTCTCAACTCACAGTCACCATCCGACACTATTCAACAACCACAGAGTATCTGCTACAAATAAACCATGTGACCCACATCATTGTGCCACCCGCTGGTAGATGCAGCTCCAGGATCAGAGCATATAGTTCAGCCTTACTGCACACTGGAGAACACAGGAACCTATCCCTGTCCACTTATCCTAACAGCTCTGTGAACCAGACTGCTTACCACACAGCATTCTCTGAGTGCATGTGGCAAGAGGACTTTGGAAGGGGCTGTTATGGATTGACTATGAGATGACCCCACAAGGTGCACGTTTTGAGTCCCTGGTCTTCACCTTATGGTACTATTTTGAAGGCTGTGGATTCAGCTTTTGAAGACTCCACATACCCCAGGTTCCAACATGTAACCTCTGCTTCCTGCCTGCTGTCATGTGAAGAAAGCACACACACACACACACACACACACACACACACACACACACACACACAGCCATAGACCCAGTAACTTTACTTTGCCTTCTCCACTGTGATGGACTGTGACCCAGTGGAAACCATGAACTAAAATCAGCCTTCCTCCCTTAAATCACTTCTGCCAGATAAGTGCCTAATCCAGAGTCAATGGATTCTCACACAATCAGCTCCTACTCCCTAATCCAGAGCCAATGGATCCTTCACACAATCAGCTCTTACTCCCCAAAGCATCAAGACACAGACTACACAAAAATCATAAAATAAAAACAATGTGCTTCCCCTTGTTAAGGAATAAAAATGTAAGCCACTGTTCTCTATTGCAGATGCTGAGGCAAGTGAGTGTAAGTAACGCATATCGGTGAGCAGAGTCCTTCCTAACATAACTGACTCCTCTACTGCACTACACATAAAATTCACACCAACCTTTAACTCATAAGAAAAGTAAAAGAGACCCAGCAGCAAGTTAATAAGCTTCCGATAGCTAAGTGTTTCATAAATAGGGTGCTTTTAATTTTTACTTTAGTTATTACTATCATGTGTGTGTATGTGTAAGCCCAAGTGTGTGCATGCTGCACCATTCATGTGGATGCCAGAGGACAACTTTCAGGGGTTATCTCTCCCCTCCAAAATGGATTCTACATATGAAACTCAAGTCACCAGGCCTGGGGGCCAACCAAGCACTGCCACCCAATGAGTCACCTCGCTGGCCAATACACAGGGTTTTTAAACATTCTGACAACGTAGACTCAACCAAACAAGGAATATAATTTGCATGTCTTCAAATCTGTAGGGCAAAAAGAGTTGTAAGAATTCCACAGACCTAGAAAGAGTTGTTTTCATTGCTTCTAATTGTATCCACTACGTTAAGGGAAGGAAGAGAGGGAAAGGGTCAACCAGGTCATCCACCATAACAACAGAAGAAAGAGCTTTGAGAGCAGAGATGGAATTAAAGAGAGACTATGATTCACTCAGCATCACTTCAAAGGCAGGCATCAGCAATAATACAAAGCTGAGTTTCTAATCTTGTCTATACAAACTCAAATACTAGATACTAAAGAACTAAGGCAAATAATCATCTTTTTTACATCGTGTTGATTTTGTTAATAACTTCAAACACATGAGACAGGGCCTGGGGATGTAGCATGGTGGCAGAGGACTTGCTTTGTACTGAAGCCCTGGGTTCAATCTGAAGAGGAAGGAGAAGAAGGGAAGAGAGGGAAAGGAGTCTAGAGGTTGGATTCAGTGGTAAAGTGCAAAGCTGGCATGCATGAGACCTTGAGTTCTATTTCCAGCACCATGAAAAAAAAAAGTGGAGGATTAAAATACCCTGATGTAACTAGCTTGAGCCAAAAGAAAATGTTCTACCTTTTTCTTCTTTAAATTTTATTTTATGTATTATCTGGGGGGCTAGGGGAGACACATGTGTGAAGGACAGAGGACCAACCTTATGGAACAGTCTTTCTCTGTATACGATTATGTGAGTTCCAGGAATGGAACTTGGGTCATCAGGCTTGTATCATTGAGCAGGAAGCACCTTGTCCCACTGAGCCGCCTCATGGACCCTTAATGACTTACCCACGATGCTACTGCACAACTCTGTGACACTGCCAGGCTAGCTCTGTACTCAGCTGGCATTACTAGCATGTCCAACTGAGCCTGAAGCCTTGGAAAATCTGGCTGGGGTCATGGGCTATCAGAAAAGATCAGGAAACTACAAGGATGCAGCAAGGCCAGCAGCTGACCTGACCAGAAGGCCCAACACATCTGGGAAAGTGAGCATACATGCCAGTGCAGCAAAGATCGCTGGAGGCATCTTCAGGGTTTTCATTTATGAAATGAGAAGGATCAAATCAAAACCCTAATGTAGAGGCACCTTAAAATACCTGCTCAAAAATAACTTGTCCTCTTCAAAAATAAAAGAGAAACCCAAAAGTTCAGGATTTATAAGGTAAATTTGGTTAAAATGCTAACAAACATGAAACTTGATCCAAGCAAGTAAAAACAAAACAAAACAAAACCATGTGTTGTATTGTTCTTTCAATGGTCCTATAAGTCTGAACTTACTTTAAAACAAAGCAAAGCTGTGCACAGCATACACATGACCTGATCCAAAGGAAACTTATTTGCATGGAGTACATTCCTTGACAGCCACAGTCTCATAAATATTTTTTAAGGTGAGGCTATTCCTAGCTTCTCCAGAAAGCACTAGCCCACATCTTTTTAAATTTGATCCCCTAAAAAGTAGCTGATGTCAAAACTCTGGCAGTTCTCCAGTGGATAAGTGACTGTCACACAGCAGCTAACTCCCCAGGAACACACAGCAGCTAACTCCCTGGGAACAGCTAATTCCTCTATAAAACTGAGTGAGCTGCTAAGTAGCCCGACTTCCCAGAGAGAAGCCATCACTGTCAGCTACTGGAAGGTACCCCACCTTTGACCCTAGAAGAGTGCCTGCCCCACAGCTTTGCTCAGTATGATTAATAAACCCATGCTTTTTAAATCCATTCTAACAATTTTTAGACAAAGTGTATCCAAAGTTACGACAGTGTAGGGAAATGTTCTTAGCTTTGTAGACTAATAAACACGAACAGCCCAAGACGTAGATTTCTCCATCATACTCTCATTTTCCAACATGGCACAAACCTTTCCTCACTCAGCTATATGTAATAATTATGTGATGGTGAACTAGTCTTTCTACAAACGACGTTGACCTTCTGAATCTTTGCATGCTTCCTTCTTAAAGCACAGCCCTCTTCTTGTGAATATTCCACTAACTAGTTTTTCCTAGAAATTCTAGAAACTTGTAACTGATGAAGAACACAGGAGATAAGCATCTCTGTAACTTAACCATGCTGTTTGAACAATTCCAAATGAGTCATTTGTGCAAGCTCTACTAGAACACTCTATGCTCTGGGAACTCACCCCTCCTGAGAGCTCTTTCTTGACAGAGCCTAAAAGTTGCTGTAAACACCTGAGGATGGAGAACCAGAAGAGCTCCACCAGAGGCGCTGTAAAAGGAGCACCGCCATCTGCGTCCTCCAGAGCACTCATCCTCTTCTGCATCCTCCAGAGCTCGTCCTCCTAGGAAGCAGAGCTAACAGCACTGTGTCTGGTTCCCGGGATAGTTCAATGTACTGAAGGAAAGAGCATGCTTGAGAACCCAGGCTGCAAACATTACCCTACCGAAAATTTTTACAATAGTAAGGCTTTCATCCAGAAAAGCAGGGCGTCTCTTCACTTATCCTGTGTGTCAATTCAAAGTCAACTTCATGCACTCCAGATGAAAGGTGACTAATCCATGTCCTGAAGACTCCTATTTTAGAAACCCCAGTTTCCCACGGTTTTGTACCTACGCAATAAAGAGACATATGACACAAGACAAAAGCATTCACAGTTTAGGAGGAGTTAAGTGGAAAGCTACGCATTTTTAGTAGCGAATGTTTTGTACGGTATTCTGTTGATCATTTCTTTTTGTATTATTTTTATTTAACATATTTTAATTAAAACATAATTACATCACTTCTCCCCTTCCCTTTACTGCCTCCAATCCCTCCCATAGTGCCCCTCCTCTCCCACTCAAACTGAAAACCTTTTTAATTATTATGTATAATATATGTCTTATATAATAATATATATAATATAACACATATTATATATATATATATAATAGAGAGAGAAAGAGAGATGCAAAATATGCAAATACAAACTGCTGAGTCTATTTTTGTTGTTTGTGTGCATATGATTTCAGGGCTGACCATTTTGCATTGGATAACTAATTGGGAGGCTTGTTCCTGGGCGAGGCTAATTCTCCCTCCCTGAGCAACCATTAGTTGCCTATAATTTTTATATCTCGGAATGGGACTTCAGGACATTTTTTCCCTTCTGCATTAGCATGCCTATTGATATGGTCATTCTTCAGGTCCTGGTTTAGGAAGCCATTCCTAGGAAACACATTCTCACTGCAGACTTTCGGGTTCTCTGGTTCTTGCGGTCACTCCACACCACCCCCTCCCCTTAGCCTTAGGTGCTGGAGGTCTGTTGAAGATGTATACACTGGGGCTGGGCTCCCACAATCCTTTGTCCAGTTGTGATCTCTGTACATGGTCCTGTGATGTGGAGCATGTATCACGAGAGCAAAGAGGTTGGCTATTACAACTGAAGATGCGCTCAACACGGGGTAGCATTTGTGTCTGTGAGTATGTCTACCATCGAGAAATTCTCAACCAAGCAGAAGAAATCTTTAGTAAAATTTGCTATGACTAAATTTATTTGTTAAGCTTTATGGGTAAATTTTCATTCTTATAGTATTTATGATGATTTTTATTCATTTAACACCCCAAATAGAACAAAATCCATAACCTCTATATTTTACAATTCAAACTCAATGCTCTGTCACCTACTTGAATATGTCACTTGTAACTCAGTAAACAACGTATGCAATCATCTTTATTGTGTGTGTGTGGTGTATGCCAGAGATTGACATCATCTTTATTGTGTGTGTGTGTTGTATGCCAGAGGTTGACACTGGCGTCTTCCACTATCGCTCTCTGCTTTATCTTTTGAGGTAGGGTCATGAAGTAGAGGGCTATCCTGGGTACTCTCAGCAAGTCATGAAGTAGGAGGCTATTCTGGGTACTCTCAGGGGGTCATGAAGTAGGGGGCTATCCTGGGTACTCTCAGCCAGCCCAGTGCAATCACAGTATCTTTTCTTGGGGAGGCAAGAGAGAGAAGGAGATATGACCCTTGAAACATATCAAAGTGATGCAATTTCTGGAAGTGGCCACAAGCCAAGGAGTGCATGAAACCTCCAGGAGCTATGAAAAGTAAGAACAGATTCTCCCCTGGAACATCCAGAAGGAAGACAGGCCTGCCAGCTCACTGCCTTTAGCACCATAAGACCTATTTCAGGTGTCTGACCTCCAACACAGTAAGGTAATAGATTTCTGTTCCTCTAAGTTTATAGTAATTTGCTAGAGTAGTAAAGGCCAGTGTTATTAGTTGCAAATATAAACAGGGCTAGTATTAAAGCTAACTAATATAAGCATAAAATATCCAAAACTACTTAGAAAATAGCATACTAAAAATTACAATGAATATTTGATTTTAAAGGGTATCATTTATTAAAGGATTCTTGGTAAGCATCATAATTATGTAGGGCTCTGAAAGAAAGGGCATACCATTAGATGAACAATTTTTAATCTGCAACACACTGAACACTGATGATCAAAAAGATGAATAATAAAATATATCAAGGTGGAAATTTCCACCTTTGGATTCACTGATATATACACACATGAACAGGAATTTTACAATAATATGGTATCTCCTACAATGAGAGGAGAAAAATAAAAGGCTGGTGTGGTAAGCACACAGAAAGAATGGCTAATTCCCCCAGTGGGCAGTCATTCATTGCATAGGGAAGTCTGAGGCTAAACTGAGTCAGGCTACAGCAAAAAGCAGACAACAATTCTGAAGTAAACTAGACTTCATCTTCAAACAACGAGAAACTGGAAGAGGCTACTAAGCAGTTGTGTGATTGGCACAAACTCAGAAGGACAATAGGCTAGTGATGGCTCAGCAGTTAAGAACACTGGCTGCTCTTCCAGAGGACCTGGTTTGATTCCCAGCATGCACATGGCAGCTCACAACTGTCTGTAACTGTCTAGTCCCAAGGGATTCAACGCCCTCTTCTGGCCATGAGGGTACCAAGCACACATGTGGTAGACAGACAAACATGCCAGCAAAACACCCATAACACACTAAGTAAGTAAGTAACTTGAAATATTATATTTCAGAAAGTCAAAACACCGCCTACGGTGTGAAGTATATGAAGACTACGCAGAAGCTGAGGGAAGATATTTATTCTAGAACAACACAAATTTGCCCCATCCTTTTTTACCTGTAGAGATTCAATTTGACCTTATTGCTGTCATCTTGAGTCTCGGCCATCATGACTGTCCCTGGCTACTTTTCTCCATACTGGTTCCCACCATACTATAAATACACAAGGCCACTAAAGTGGGTGGAGCTTTATGATGGGACCCTGGCATGGAAAGTACCTACCATCGTCAATGTTACTTAGAGAGAAGCTGGGTGCATCCCAGCTGAGATGAAGTCACTCTGTCAGCTCCCTCCTTTCTGACTCAGATCCTGTGGATCCATTGATCTTGCTGCCGCCTAAGACATGCTTCTGTGCCTAAGTTCCCCCAAGAAACTGCACTCTACGTAGTCCTGATTCTGTCTGCTTCTCCCTTTGTTCTCCTGGCTCCTTCACGCTGGTTCTCATACACTGGAGCCAGGATTTTCTAGAACATCACCAAAGCTTAATATTCGCTCACGAACACTCAGAGATCATTATCTCCTATCAGGCAGGTGCCTTGAAAAATACTAGGCAATTAAAAATATAAGATATGATGTGTGCCTATGGGTTATATAAAACTATAGAACTGTGTATATAGTATGCAAAAGGAATAGAACAAAAGCAACTAACTCTGTTTTGTGAAACTCATCTAGAAATTACATTTTCAAGAAAAGGTGCCAAATTCATATCACAAAAAAAAAAACTTAATGTGAAGAAACAGTGATAGGTATACTTTTTCAAAATGTGATCTAGTCTTGAAAAAAATGTAAACCTATTCTTCAAAAAAAAAATCTAAAGTACTTTTCCCCATAGCTATTTTTAAACCATCATATTTCTAGTATCTATAAGAAAATTAAAAGTATTTTTATATAGCCCAAGAATGCCTGTAGTACCAACTTTACTGGGAGATTAAGTTGTGAGAGAACGTTGTATCAATTTGACATTGCAAGCTCTAACACCGCTGAGCTCAGACCCAGAACGGCATCTGATAGCCTTTTCCACTCTTGCCCATAAAACCTCTCATCTCTGATTCCATTGCAGCTCCTCCCGGAATCACGGCAGCCAGGACAAACTTGGTATCGCGGCCTCACTGTGTGTGTTTCACACTTCTTGGTATCTGGAGGA
Organism: Peromyscus attwateri; assembly: GCA_902168425.1. Taxonomy (NCBI): domain Eukaryota; kingdom Metazoa; phylum Chordata; class Mammalia; order Rodentia; family Cricetidae; genus Peromyscus; species Peromyscus attwateri. The sequence continues at coordinate 28,592 of CABHPP010144345.1, read as the reverse complement.
ATGGCATGAGTCTGTGCACACTTTATGTTCAACCAATGTGCTCAGGAGAAGGGAGCATGACATACTTGATTAGCAGTGGTTCATATTCATAATTCCCGTTTCAAGGCTGCTCAGGTCACAGTTTCAGAAAGTATTCGGACAAATTGCAAGCATCAGAAAAAAAATACTATGTTGGTGAATATCTTTGACTTCCTCAGTTTTATGTAGTAGAATCTCAAATAAAAAGGTGAGCTGCCAAAGAGGAATAAGTGGTATTTAGTTTTTAACAAATGCTTTTACATTTAACCTCTGAAAATCTCCAGTGTTCCCATATATGAAATAGCATTAACAGAAAAGTTGACTCACAGAATCATGGTGAACCAGTATTTGTTTAGATTTATTAATTTGGGTAACATGCTTTGGTAATTTATTTTGGTGTGTACACATGCCTGCATATCTTCATGTACACCACGTGCCTGCAGGTGCATGAGAAGGCCAGACGGTTTCGGATCCCCCGGAACTGGAGTTACAGACTGCGGTGAACCATCTGGTGTAGGTGCTGGAAACTGAACCTGGGTCCTCTGGAAGAATAGTAAACCCTCTTAATAGCTAAGAGAGTTAACTCTCCAGCGTCAGAATTAGAAAGAGATAAAGCATCCATGCAAGTATGCATCACTCACAGATAAGATTAAAATTGTGTAGATCCTAGTGTTTTATCATGATATTGTATACATGTATGAAATACCGCACTGCACTCCACAAACATGTAATACATGAACAATTATTACGTGTTAATAAAAAAGGAAACGTGAATTATGAAAAGTAATTATGAACAGCCATAAAATCAACCTATGCTTTGGGTACCCCAAAACAGAAGGGAAACCTAAAATATTAAACTAGTATTTAAATTTGACAGTAACTGATTAGGAAGTTAAAAACTGAAGGAAAAAAACCAAGGATGAACAGAAGAAACAAAAAAGGTTCAGGCTCCCTATCCCGTCCCAGCTGAGAAGCTTCCTTCGGGCCTAATCTAAGCTAAAAATAGTTTCCCTACTTACCATGATGAAAAACACCATCGGTGATAACTGCCACGTGCTTTGTTTAGTCTGTGGTTTGTCATGGCTCCTCTGCGCTTAGGTGGGTCATTAGTGACTTCCGTGTGAGCCACCCACCTCCCCACTCCCATCAGATGCAGACAGAGGAAGAGAACGCAAACACTGGCTGAGGTACGTCAGCGCCAAATAACGGCACCGTGCTTTGAACATGACATGCACACAACAGGCTCGTGTGTTGAAGGCTTGGTGCCCAGATGGCGGCACTGTTCTGGGAGAGCTAGGAACTTTCATTTGGTGAGACTTGGGTGGGGTAAGTAGGACACTGGGGACATGTCGTTTGAGGGCTATATCTTGCCATGGCTCCTTCCTATCTGTCTTTCTCTACTCCCTGCCCACCATGAGGGGAGCAGCAGATGCCCTTTGGCTAGGACACTCTGCTTCATGAAGGCCTAAAAACAACAGAGCCCACAGACCATGAACTGAACCATCTGAAATCATGAGCCAAAAGAGCTCTTTTCCTCTTTCAATTGTTTCTCGGGGTGTTCTGGGTATCTAACGGGAGGCGTAGGTAAGCAATATGTCACTCTCAGAGAAGACTTGCTACCTACGATGGTGCTAGACCAGCCAAGCTGCTTCAAGGAGGCTCAGATCAGCTGAGCTTCCCAGAAGTCACTCCCTTACATGGCCAGCAGACTGGAACCTGTGTGGCGAACTCCAGGGTTCAAGCTTTCATGGACCCTCACCCACAGGGTAGGCTTAGGGTGGTGTTACTGGTGGCTCTGCTTTGAGTCCTTTCTGCTTCTGTAAGTAACCCAATAAACTCACAAGTTCACCAGGATGGACTTTAGCAATAGCCTTCCTTAGGTCTGTCACTGATGTCCCCGCAGAGAGCTGATCACTGCTGCATAGCACCAAGCCCTCACATTCGACCCACCTGCAGTGAAACAAAAATATATCTAGACTAATGAAATTAAGCAAGGAGAGGCCAAATACTATGGCTCTGCTGTCTCAAATACTTACCATTGTATCACAGAACAATACTGTGCCCTTTGCTTTTACTGAAGATTATTACAGAACGTGCCGTATTATTTCGTAGTATATACTGTGAAACCGCAACTGCTCGATATCAATCAAGTCCCAATTGTGAAATTTCATCTAGAGCTGAGTATCTAGAAGAACCATTTCAGCCAGGCATGGTGGCACACGCCTTTAATCTCAGCACTTGGGAGGCAGAGGCAGGCAGATCTCTGTGAGTTCCAGGCCAGCCTGGTCTACAGAGTAAGACCCTGTCTCAAAAAACCAACCAAACAAACAAAAGAACAACCTTTTCTCTAAGCAGTTGTTATACATTTTTAAAATTAGTTAACTTACTTTTTCCCAGACCAATTAGTTTCCCTTTCCTCCCAGTCCCTCCCCCAAACTCCCTCTCCCAATTCACTCCTCCTCCTTTCTCTTCAGAAAAGGGCAGGCCTCCCATGACAATCAGCCAACCATGGCACATCAAGTTGCAGTGAGACTAGGCACCTCCTCTCCTATTAAGGCTGGATGAGGCAACCCAGCAGGAGGAAAGAGTCCCAAAAGCAGGCAACAGAGTCAGAGACAGCCCTGGTTTCCACTCTTAGGAGCCCCACAAGAAGACCAAACTACACAATTGTAATATATGTGCAGAAAGCCTAGGTTAGCTCTCTTGTTGGTGGTTCAGTCTCTGTGAGCTCCTATGAGCCTAAGTGAGTTGATTCTGTGGGTTTTCTTGTGGTGTCCTTGGCCCCTCTGGCTCCCATTATCCTTCCTCCCTGTCTTCCACAGGATTCCCTGAACTCCACCAAATGTTTGGCTGTGGGCCTCTGCATCTGTTTCCATCGGTTGCTGGGTGAAGCCTCTCTGATGACAACTGAGCTAGACACCAGTCTATGAGTATAGCAGAATATCGTTAGGAATCATTTCACTGACTTTTTTTCCCAGTCATGTTTGCTTCTATCCTAGATCTCTAAGCTATCCAGCCTCTGGGTCCTGGCCCTCCAGGCAGTGTCAGGGGTGGGCTCCCTCTCATTGTATGGATCTCAAGCTGGACCAGTCATTGGTTGGCCACTCCCATAATTTCTGTATCACCTTAACCCCAGCATATATTGCAGGCAGGGCAAACTGTAGGTCAGAGGCTATGCGGCTGGGGTCCTAATTCCTCTACTGGAGGTCTTGCCTGGTTACAGGAGATGGCTGGTTCAGGCTCCATCTCTCCCATTGCTAGGAATCTTAGCTAGGTTCACCCTCACAGATTCCTGGGAGTCCCACTATATTAGGTTTCTAGCTTATCCCAGAGATGCCCGATTCCAGTTTTCTTTCCCAGTACTCTCTCCCTCCATCCTCCCCTGACCTGATCCCTCCTGTTCTCATGCCCACCCCTCCACCATACCCCTCCCCCATCCACCTGTGATGTCTATTCTATTTCGTTTCACACTGAGATGCACGTACCCCTCTTGAGCCTCCTCATTACTTAGCTTCTGTGGGTCTGTGGATTGTGTAGCTGATATTCTCTGCTTCTTCTGGACAGCTTATTACATGCAATGCTAAATTCTAAAGCTAAGAGACTCAAAACGATGTTAACTTGCTATTTGGTTCTGATCATTCATCTATTTATTAATAGCCTTTATTTCATGCTACTCTCATGTCCTTTTTTAAAAGAAACATGGTATAAATAAACTAAGTAAGTGATTTTTTTTTTAAACGTAATGACAAAATGCTTTGGAGCAAGACAGCAATGACAGTTGCATAACATGAATGTCGCAAAAGGCACAAATTATATGCTTTATTAACTTTGTATTAGATGAATTTCCTCATCCTTTTTTTTTTTTTTTTTGCAGCAACATAATTGTATCAAAGAACATGCGATTATCAGCTCCACGACCATCACCATCTTTCATTTTCTCTGTGGCGTTCAGAAGGAAAGCTCTCTCTCTCCTCCACCTGTAGCTCCTCTCCCATGCAACCCCTTCCCTGTGTTCTAAGATCATCTATCGCTCGGCTTTTGTTAAAAATCCTTGAACACTCTGTGAAGCCAGTGAGTTCTAAGTTAGCCTGTTTGTGGTTTGGACTTGGAATTACTTTTCTCAAAGGATGTCTTTCATAGTCTATGTTTCGCTGAGTACATGAATCAAATAAAACCAGCTGTTCTGGTTAAGGAAGTTTAGCTAGAAGCCAGGAGACATCATTCCCTCTCAGGTTTCCCCATCACACCAACAGGCCACACAGAAAACAAGAGGCAGAGACTTTACCAAGAGAGAGACAAAAAAAAGAAAGAAGAAAAGCGAAGAAGAAAGGAAGGAAGGAAGGAAGGAAGGAAGAAAAGACTTTGTGTGATATTTCTAGATAAACACAATGAAAAAGTTGTTAGTGCACATGATCCATACAAGTGCCTCTCTCCTCCACCTCACTCATACATAAGGGATGCAAGCATTTTAAAGGAGAACATAGTTCAACCTCCCCCGGATTCTTTGGCAAAAATCACTGTGGTGGGAATTTGTAACAACCTCTAAGGCAGGGTTATGCAACAGAATGTGGGCTAATACATAATCATGAAACTGGCAGATTCTTAGAAATAACCATGAAATAAAGGTAACTTTTCTATAAACTCAATAAAGATGAATCAGTTGATAAATTACTACCGTTAATAAGGGATGCAAATTACATTTCCCTGCTGTTAATTGGTGTTTTAATTCAGCTTTGTCAGTGAACATGACATGTTTTAGGAAGATGGGCTTACAGTTATAAATTTTTGATTGGTGTTTTAATTCAGCTGTGTCAACCAATGTGACAAGTTACAAAAAAGACATGCACATCCTATGTGCATACTTTCTGAACAAATGGAGTTTTCTCTTACATTGATTAAGGTGTTTTAGATCACAGACTTCAATACAGTATCTTTACTTTCTATGGATAAGGTTTAAAAAAAAGTCATCTGATCTCTAATTTCTGAGCAGACAGCAAAACTTAATGAGTAATCCCATATATTATACACTGATTAAATAACACTTGAAATAAGCTGTTTGCCCAAGGCAAATGTGAGTACACCTGTAATCAAGAGGCACAGGCAGGGCTGCTGCAACTTGACAACAGCCTGGCCTACTTAGCAAGTTAAGTTCTAGGCCAGCCAGACCTGTACTGCAACAAGACCTGGTCTCCAAAAACCTAGTAAATAAATACATAAAAAAACAAAAATGGTTTACTTGAGAGGAAACGGATACACATATAATAAATTGAAGCAATTAACAAAAATACAGGCAAATCTTAAGTGGTATAAAGAAAGTAGCCAAGAGGAAAGAGATACAAAATTAGTCAAATCTGGACCAAAGGAGATTTCATTAAAATCACATCCTACATTTGAGAACTAGTTTAAAGAGCCAGTGAAACAGTGAGGCAATTGCCACATGTCTGACAACCTTATCCCCAAAATCACACGGTCAAAAGAAAGAGCTGACTCCCCCAAGTTGCCTTCCGACCTCTACACTTGCACTGTGGCACACATGCAAACACACTCATAAATGAATAAATAAATAAATAAATAAATAAATAACATTTTTTAAAAGTTTACACGTGTCATCCAAAAACAGGAGACTGAATTATCCTGAGTGGCAAACGGTATTATTTAGTTTGCTTTGCACAAAATCAGCCACACATCTGCATAACCATACATCTTATATAGCTGGAATAGATATTTTATATAACTGAAATATGGTACACTTTATACACATTTACATTTACTAGATATAATTATATAGACATATATGTTACATACGGTATTATAGAACATACATATGTAAACAGTGTGCTATAAATACTGTTATAGCTCATAAAAAATATAACACACACAATACGTGTCACAAATGCCTAACTTGGATGGAGACAGTCCTAACTTACTTACAAACACTTACAAACGTCAAGACAAAAACTATAGATTGTTGTCTTTTTTTATTTTTGTTCTAAGACAAGGTCTGACAGTATAGCCCAGGCCAGCAGGACTCCAAAACCCCTCCCAAATACTAAGATTATGGGTTTGCATGACAAAGTGAGGCCTGTATAAATTCTTATACACAGCATTCAATTACAACACAAATAGCACATCATAACCGTTGTTATCACTTACAGAGCACGTCATGTGTGCATACTGTAAGAAACCTGATTCATTCTCTAGCCAGTATATGCTGTTAGTTCCATCACACACTTATGGAGGCTCAAACTAGGGACTTGTCCGAGTCACACCAATCTGGCAGAGGGAGACCTGAATAGTCTTAATGCCCACTGCAACCAAATACGGCTTTTTATTTAAAAAGGAAGACACACAGTCCGATCTTGCAGCTGCCAAATAAAATTACAACATCATTTTTAATGGAACAAAAGGGAATAAAAATTTGTCCCAGCTCCTGAGAAGTCACTGTGAAATGCTCCCGCTTTCCCTATTGGTAGGTAAGTATCTCCGTTATATTTGGTGGGCTCCCTTAATCACATTTGACAGTTTATGCTAACGAGGGGTCTCATTGTGAGTACCTATTTATTCTAATAAGCTAAGTTAAAATCGGGCTGGCTACCCCAGAAAAAACAACCATGGCATTGCAGGGCAGGGTCTGGATCCACATCGTATTAGCCCTGCCTCCCCCTCAGGAGTCAGACAGGAGCTAAAGACTTCTATCCAGTGACTAAACCAGTGATGCCTGGCTAAGGAAGCCTCAGTAAAACCACTAGACACGGAGGTCCTGGGGAGCAACAGTCTATGCATACTTGGGGTTAGGGGGAGCTGTAGTTTTGGATAGAAAATCAGAGTAATTAACATAATGTTAAATACTTGTGCAAAGTGTGTCAAGTTTAAATCACTCAATGCCAAAAGTGCTATTGAAAGGCTGAACACTGGAATAGATAAGTAGACCACTATAAAATCTGACCCATGTTTTCAGGGATAATTCTGTAACACTAAACTCCACCTCTAATTCAGCAGTTAAGAGCACTTGGACTACTATAGAAGACGAGTTCAGTTTCCAACACCCACATGGTGGCTCACAACTGTTTGTAACTCAGTTCCCAGGAATCCAGTGCCTCCAAGGACATCAAGCATGCATGTGATATTGTGGCACACATGCATATATATAAATATATATATGCACAAAACATTCACACATAATAATTAATAAGATTCATATTTAATAATATTGAACAACAACAAAATCATATGAGGAATTTCATACCATGCAATGCCAATAACCAAGGCAAAAATGAAAATAAAATGAGTGTTCAGTGACATGCAACTATTTCTATATTATCTATTCTCTAATCTCTATTGTAACTTTAAACAAATAGGCCACTGCTCTGACACACAGCATAAAACACCTATTTACATTATCTAATAGGTTTCTTTCCAACCTTTAATACAAAGATACAAATGTGACCACTGAGGCTCTTTACATTCTTAGAAGACTACTGTGGTTTTTTTAAAGCATTGTTCACATAGAATTCAAACTGCACACAGAAGTTGCTTTCAACTTTTTTTAAGTTTTTTCTAATTTTTTCATGTTTTTGAAGATTTATTTTATGTGTCTGAGTGCTTTGCTAGCATGTATGTACGTGTACCACGTGTAGCTTCAATTTGGCAGGCTGCTTTCCAGCAGAATTTATGGGGCGGACTGCAGCATGTCAGTGCAAGGATGACTCCAGCTACAAGGAAACAGGACCTAACAAGCTCCCAGGCCTTTTCCCAGAGTATCCTTTTCGAATTACGATCTGCAAAGTCCTCTGCATGACTACATTGGAAACAAACTCAAACAGAGCCATTTGTCGGTTGCATATTCCTCTGTCTTTCAGATGTGAGAATTAAGTACTCGCTAGAACACAACGTAAGCATGAGCATATAAGTGTGTCGCTGGGTCAGTCAGTGTACAGCTTCTCTCTCATGGACATCTGGCTCCTCAGCTAGAGAAGGCAGACACTGTGCCTGTGTAACTCACCAAAGAGATCAGGTCTTCCGATTTGTTCTTCCACTCTCCTGCATTTCAAAAAGCCCTCTCAGTCTGTCCTGTAATGAGAGAGCTAACCTATGCCCTGTGCTATGCCCACTATATCCATGTGCCCACTGCCCACAAGCTACTGTAACTGTTGGCTTCCTCGTTCACCAAAGTGTCTCTGTCCTCTAAGTCAACTCCTCTATTAAAAAGTCTAAGGTGGCACAGGACTAGAGAAATGGCTCTGTGTTTAAAAGCACTGGCTGCTTTTGCAGAGGACCCAGGTTCAGGTACAGCATGGACATCAGGTGGCTTACAACCACCTGTAACTCCAGTTACAGGAGATCCAATACTCTCCTCTGGCTTCCATGGGAACCCACATGCACATGGTGAACATGAACTCATACAGTACACACATACACATTAGTAGAAACAAAATTCACATGGTGCCCATGAACTCACGCAGGTACACACATACATATTAACAGAAATAAAAACCACATGGTTCACACGAACTCACACAGGTACACACATACACATTAATAGAAACAAATAAATTTTATGGCAAAAGATATTTTTTAAAAATCCCTATAGCAGCTTTATTCAGAATAATCTAACCTTAAAACAGGAAGGCCCATCTAGAGTAAAAGTGGTAACTAAATTGTGGTATACATACCAAGGAATAAAAACATTAAACTTCTGTCATATTGAAGCAACATGACTACCTTCCAAATAACATGCTGAGCAAAAGAAGCCAACCCAAAACAATGCATACCAATGATTCCATTTATATAAGGTTCAGACGATGAAGAAATCAAAGCAATGATTTTGAGAGAAGAAAGAGAATGTTCCAGAATAGGATGCAGGAAAGTCTGTGGCTGGAATTCTCACAAATGATGGCAACTTCATTTAGAAACTAACCAATTCACATGCTAATAAAGACAGACCTTGGGCCTAAACCATGGTTTCTCAGGCTCTCTGTGCTTGACATTTTAGAACAAATCGTTTTTTGTGGCAGGCTACCCTGTCCACTGTGGAAGGGTTAGCATGACTTCAGCCCATTTAGTCATCAATGACTTAGCTCCTGGTACCCTGGTTTGACATTCACAAGTGTCTCCATACTGCTGGATGTTCACTGGGGAGTCAAATCACCCCTAGTTGAAAACACCCGCATTAAACTACTAGTCAAGTTTGAAAAGTGTTGTTTAGGACCTCTCAAAGTGAGAAGCAGAGGACAATCAGGCCATGGCAGAGGATTTTAGTGCTAGAATCCTCGACCTGCAAGAAATGAAGTCTTTCATTAGACACAGGTGCTATTTATCCCAGGCTGCCCAAGTTCGAGTGCCTAGGATGATTATAAACACGAATTCCTAGGCCCTTTTCCTGGAGATGTAGTTTTAGTAGGTATAGGGTAGGACCTGGAAATCTCAATTGTTCAGCAAGCTCCTCTGAAGATTTACATATCCACCCATCTATACATACTAGGTTGTATATAAACAGATGATGATGGAGATAGATGATGGATAGATAGATGATAGATAGATAGATAGATAGATAGATAGATAGATAGATAGATAGACAGACAGATGATAGATGATTGATGGCCATAAGTCATTCTGAAAGCAGAACTCTCCGATTGTTCTATTTAAAGTAGAAAGTATTTTACAAAGCCTGATTTAAAAAAAAAAAAATGTTGAACAATTCCACAAGCATAGTAAATGGCTATTTTTTTTTTCATGATTTAAAACTGTAGCTAGGTTTACCCATGCTGAGATAATGGACATAGGACTTGTCTGATACTGACAGATTTGTCTCTCAAGACGTTTACACCCCACCTCCCTCCCAGAGGCCTACGGGACTAAGCACTCTCTGGTGTCACAGCTTTTCTCTTGACTAGGACCTTAGAAAGGGAAGCACACCAGACATCCAAACCGGGTCCTGCTTCCCAAAAATACCCTTCCAGCCTCAGCTATCTACTTACAGCCACCCCTGCTCTATCGGGTGTCACAATCTGTGCCTGCTGCAGTCCCCACTTTCCACTAGTTAACCTAGTTATCAGCGGCCATGTCTGGCACACGTGCTTTCCCCAGCAGGCCTTGGGCTGGTCACTCTGCCATGGCTCCTGGCCCAGCAGGAGGCTGACCGTGTTTTCTCAATGCCTTAGCCTCAAGGTCGCGTTCTTTCCACTAGTGCCTTGTGTTTTGTTCTCCACTGCTCCTCAGACCTCCTTGCCTCTGCCCTCCCCCAGAGTCCATCCCCATTTCTGCAGGCTCATCTATGTTCCCATCCACTGCCTCACCTGTGTCTTCTCTGAGGCGTCTGACTGCTGGTCTGGATCTGCCTTGGGTTCCTTTACCGTTCAGTCCTGGCCACTGCGGTTTAATGGTAACAGCTGGAGTGATGGCACAGGCCTGTGACCCCAATGCTCAGCAAGGAGCAAGACCCTGCACCCCCCCAAAAAAGACAACCTGCATTGCTATCGCGTGAGTTCTTTCCTCGGCATTATGCTAAGGGCATCACAGGAATCATCATATTTGTCCTCCGTGATTCTGTAAGGTGAGTACTGACACCTCTACAAATGGGGAAAGAAGTCATCAGTTACGCTTCTCACTGTTGAAACAAAAAGGAGGAAGGAGGGAAGGGAAGGGGAGGGGAGGGGAGGGAGGGGAAGGGAAGGGAAGGGAGGGGGAAGGGAGGGGGAAGGGAGGGGGAAGGGAGGGGGAAGGGAAGGGAAGGGAAGAGAGGGGGAAGAGAAGGGAAGGGAAAATAAGTAGGCAAAGGCCACCTGTGAAAGGAACAGTTCTTTTTGTCTCAGGGCTTGAGGGGATGGCCCTGTGAAAGCAGGAAGGCATGAGCAGCTAGCCGGTCACACAGCAGACACCTCCAGTGAGGAGACAGAGAAATGAGCACAGGTCCTCAGCTCACCTCCTTCTTCTTACTCAGTCCAGGACCTAGGCCCGTATGACAGTGGCACTGCCCACATTCAGGGCAGGTCATCCTCCTCCACTGGAGAAACCTAAAGGTGTGTCTCCAAGGTGATTCTAAACTCACTAACATTGATAATGAAGATTAACCACCACAGAGTTAGGTCAACTAGCTGACTAGTTCTCCAAAGTCCACCCAGACTGTCCTCTGCCACAGTCATGCTTCTCCAGAGCACACATGACCCTCTACCCTCTGATAGAGCTCCTCCCAAACTGAAGTTTGGGGTAGGGGAAAGAGCTGAAAGACTGGGAAGCCAGGGTAAGGAGCTCAGGCATTCCCTGAGTCTTTGTAATGGGCATAAGAAAGGAGACCAGGACTGACAGATGCAGCTAAGCAAAAGTCACCCCACAGGCAACCTCAGAGTCTTACAGACGTCACAAACCAGCCATACAAGATGAAGGTCATCCATTCACAGTGTGCACTCCATGAAGCCACTAGCTTACACAGGGTGAGTCTAATTACTCTCCTATGTGATTGGAGGGGATCAAGTGTCTGTCAGCAAAGGCAGCAGAGTTCACAGTCCACTCAGTCACCTTTTCTAGCTGTTGTTTCTTTTACCTGCTAAGAGTCCTTGATACACTGCGACATGAAAAGAAATGTGAACAGTAACTTAAAAGAAAAAGAATTTAAAGACCATCTGTGCTTCTCAGTTCCTGGCCTCATTGTGGAAAGAACTGGAAGTGAAGGGCTGTCTGTGGACTGCAGTTATCACATGCTACCCACCGCACATTTTCCATGAATAATGGAGATATTAATCACCTTAATACTACAGCTTCGAAAAATTACTAGGTGCCATAAACTTCTCGCTTCATCAAGATGTTCTTGTAAAGTAGTATGATTACATTTCTGAGCAACTTGGAAATCACTAGGATGCCACTAATAGAACTTCTTAACTTGATTGAACCCATAAATGCCACATTCTTTCTAAAATATTGAAAATGACAGGGTGGAAAATAGCACTTCCATTAAAATTTCCCAGTCATTGAGTCCCGTACTTTAAAGTCAGATTAAGAGATTCATTTAGAATGTAACTCTACAAAAAGCTTAAATTTTAATTATTTATCACTTGTCCCTAAACTCCTGAACCAGACACTAAACTTCAAATTCCTTGAGACCAGTTAGTTGCTGGTCTGTCAGAATAGAGAGCACCCCAACAACAATGTGCCTTTTCTCCCCAGCTTCCCTCATAACCATCATGAGCTTAGGCCTCTCCAATGTCAGCCTACCTGTCTCTGCAGAAATCACTTAAAGCCCTGGCTGAGAGCTCACTGATCTTACATTTGATTAGCTCTGGTCAATACTTGCTAGGGCCGTGGAATTGTTGACACAGGTAGTCACAAAGGTCATTAAAACCCTCACAGCTACTTGGTTCTCATGACTTTCATTAATATGAAAACAAAAATTAATTTCTGAAATTCCTATGCGGACACCAGCATTACCTGTATTATTCTCATATCAAAAGTGATTTGTAAATATCCAGGCCAGTTTCATTTTTGGATCACAGACAACCTAGAGGAAATGTGTTCAGTGCTGTGAGGCTCAACATGATGTCACCTCCAAAACATATCAGCAATGAGAATAATGTTGTGGCTGACATCTTGCTTCCTGGCAAACAGAAACCCACCCATGGTAACTTGGTAACCTATCGCTTTGTGATAGAAGAGTTAATATGTTACATCCTTGGTTCCTCATGAAAATAGAACTCCCATATGATCCATCTATACTACTCCTGGGAACATAGCCAGGGGACTCTAAGTCAGCATACCACAGGGATACCTGCACATCCATGTTTACTGGGAAACTATGTACAATAGAAAGTTGTGGTACCAGCCAAGATGCCCATCGACTAATGAACAGACAATGCAAATGTGGCATATACACACCATAGAGTTCTACTCACCTGGAAAATCAAAATGAAATTATGTCGTTTTTCAAGAAAATAAATGGAATTGGAGATCATCATGTTAAGCAAAATAAGCCAGACTCGAAAAGTAAACATCATTTGTTTTACCTGATATACAGAATCCAGGTTCAAGAGGGGGTGAACTATTTGGGAATAGCAAGAGGACCAGAGAGATGGGTACCAGTGGTAATGGAGGGTATGATTAAAGCATAATATACATGTATGAAAAGTCATAAACAAATTCATCATTTTATACAATTAACATACATTAAACCTTTTAGAGAAAAATATGTTGCTTCTTTCTCTTTCTTGAACTCATATTTCTCCTCCCTTCACTCATACCCAACTTAGAAAGATGGAGGGAAGAAAGAAAGGAAGGAAGGAAGGAAGGAAGGAAGGAAGGAAGGAAGGAAGGAAGGAAGGAAGGAAGGAAGGAAGGAAGGAAGAAAGAAAGAAAGAAAGAAAGAAAGAAAGAAAGAAAGAAAGAAAGAAAGAAAGAAAGAAAGAAAGGAAGAAAGAAAAAGAAAGAAAGAAAGAAGGGAAAGAGGAGGCGAAGAAAGGGTGGGA
>CABHPP010144345.1:0-15023 GCA_902168425.1 Peromyscus attwateri | reverse complement strand
CACACACACACACACACACACACACACACACACACACACACACGCATGCACATACCACACCTACAGTATCGTCAAAATTAAGGCAGTCCTTACCACATTAGGCAAACCAGCTAGCTGCAAATGCACCCTTGAAAGAATGTAAATAAAGTCTCAATTACACTAATTAATTTTTTCTTGTGAATCATCTCACTATTTGGGCACTGGCTCAGCTTTGGACTCATCCATATCACAAATCATCCCACCTCTCTCCACTGCTCAGAGCCCTGTTCTTGACAGCTTCAGTGTGTCTTAGACACGTCTTCTCCAGACCCCACCTCACCCTCTGACACCTGGTACTATCTATTGGTATTATTTATTCTCTATGTCAAAGCACAGGTAGCAATGCCCATGCAACAACTGCAGAACGTAACGTGAGGAGCAGAGGAACATCTACCAACTGACTCTCTTGCATGATGTGCCATTTCAACTACTGCTCAAGTGACAGGCAATTACAAGCACCGTTCAAGTGTTCAAGATCCTAGTAACTGTTAATGCACTCACAATATTGATTACTGGCCCTCAGTGAGGAACGAGAGATATACTACCACTATAGGGAAAAACAACAACAACTTGGTTAGATGAGGTGCAAAGCAGCCAGAGTAGAGGGGTGATTGTGCTGATGGCATTTTTATTCAACTATGATGTGGCAAATCCCACAGCTTTTGTCCTTTCCTGGCTTAGGTTGCAGGTTCCTGGTTATAAAGGAAGGAGTCTTGGCTCTCCTGATACAGTGATTTCCCCAAATCCAGGCTGCAATCAACTGCTGAGCTGACCCTTTCCTCTGTGAAGGTTTTCTCCTTCCACCAGTGGGTGCTGAGATAGAAACAGGGTAGTCGGTCTCTGCAGAAAGTAACTTTCCCTGCTGAGTCCCCTACTTGCTCAGCAATTGCCTGCTACTAACTAACAGGGCCAACCCTAAGGTTCTGGTTCAGCTTATCTACAGAGAAGCCCAAGAATCTTGTCTGCGAGTAACACATATGTGAAGTCCCATGAAGTTCTCAGGAGCAGTCTGCTGAAAAGCACCCATGGCACCTTTTCCATCCTGTGGGGAGATTTTGAATTGAACAGGCTCAGTGACGGTAAAATGGGGAGCCAAGCATCTAAAATTCACAATTACTACCATGAAGTTGTCTCTCTCCCAGGAACCTAAGATCAGAAAGTGTAACCCGTGTCACTGTTGCTAAGGTGGAGCTGTCTCATTCAACAAGGAAAACCCTTGATTTTGCCTCTAACCCTGTTTCTCCTCCATCCCCTAGGCAGCCTCCTCCCTGTGCATGGCATTGAATCTGTCCACCACTGAAAACTCAGCAAACCTGGACGCGATCCTCAATAGACATCTCCACAAAAGGCCTTCTCTCGCCCACTTATTGCTTTTGGCTACAAACAGCTGGAAACCAACTGGACTCACGCAAACTGAAGAAATGTCCAGCCAGTAGGCTCAGTGTGCTGGGCTCTGCTGACGCCCCATGGGAGACCTCGACTTGGGGGATGTGGGGATGCGGGATGGCTTGGGAAAGAGGGCTGGGGGGGGGGGGGGGGGGGAGGGGGGGGGATCTGTGGATAGCATGAGGGGGGGTAGAAAATTTCTTAATAAAGAAAAAATGAAAAAAAAAAGAATTAAAAAAATAAAATAAAGAAATGTCCAGGCAGGTGGTAATCAGGTTTGGTTTACTGGGACTCGAATCCAGTTTACTCCAGTGTCTCCCTGGAGTTTATCATCATCTTCAGTCTGGTGCCACAGGTGGTAGAGCTGAGAGTCCCAGCAGCCAGACGCCAGCGCCGCAGTGTTCAGCTGCTTCAGAAAGCAGATGTGCTGCGCAGATGTGCTGCGTTTTATTGTTTGTTTGCTCCGTTTGTCTCACTAATAAAACTGTTAGATCCATGGGGTCAGGGGTACTACTTCCAGGACAACCTTTCTCACAACCTCCCAAAAAACTCCCTCATCGTTCACAGGCACAAACTGTGATGCATTCCCTGGAAACACGAGATCTCTTGTATGAATTTATAAGCTGGCTTGAACCCGGTTTCCTAGACATATCAGTGGCATGGTATGGTGGCCCCTTCCTGTCTTCAGTTTTAATTATCCATAACCTGCCACAGTCCAACATATATGGTCCATCTAGAAATAAGTCCTAAGTTTTCAATCACATGCCCTTCTGAGTAGGGTAATAAAATCTCACGTTGCCACAGTCTACTGCCTAGAATCATTCCCTTGCCCAGTGTATCTACACTGTATACACTACCCACATTTCAGGTGCTTGTACAGTCTTGGTTACTAGATAAACTATTGTGGTGCTTGTGGTCAAAGAGTATTTATTTACTTTGTCAATAATAAAGGAGTGATGCTTCAACTTGGTTACGCCAAAGAGAGGCCATGTAAGTGAAGAGGTGAAATTCTCAACTCAGTAAGAAAAGGGGGGAGTCATATACTCAAGTTGTTTAAGAAAAAAACACTGTTACGAGCAAGTTCTCTCACAGCCAAACACGAGGCCAAGCTCCAGGAGTCCAGTCGAAGAGAGAGAAGAGAGATTCTATGAGCAAGGGGCATCAAGATCACGATGGGGAAACCTACAGAGACAACCAAACCAAACTAGTGGGAACTCATGAAATTTAGACCAACAGCTGTGGCGCCTCCACAGGACTGGACTAGGCCCTCTGTATAAGAGAGACAGTTGTGTAGCTTGACCTGCTTAAGGGGCCCCCTGGCAGTGGGATCGGGATCCATCCCTGGTGCATGAGCGGGCTTTTTGGAGCCCACTACCTATGATGGGACACCTCGCACAGCCTTGAGGGAGAGGGAGAGGGGCTTGTACCTGCCTCAACTGAGTGTACCAGGCTCTACTGACTCCCCATGAGAGGCCTTATCTTCTTGTAGGAGGGAATGGGGGGTGGGGAGGAGAGCCTGGAGGGGCAGGAGGAGGGAAGAGGGGGAATCTGTGATTGGTATGTAAAATGAATTAAAAATTTCTTAATAAACATAAAAAAAGAGTGAGTTCTCCATCATTGAAACTGTGAAAAGGGAAAAAGAAATGTGTGCTACCTTTCCTGTTGTTTCCCAAATACAAACATTATGGCCACAATATGCAACCTGGACCTCACTCTGTAGACCAGGCTGGCCTCGAACTCACAGAGATCTACCCGGCTCTGCCTCCTGAGTTGCCTCTGGATCAGTGTTCCACACACCACCAGTCACATAACAACCGTTCTCAACAACAACAAACATGGTTGAAGGAATGAGGGAATGAGTATATGAATGAACAAGGTAATGAACCAAGGACCAACTAGAAAAACACTGTTTCTATAACCCAAGGATCCACCACATCACATGACTGACCACAGAAGGATCCCAGAGCACCAGTGTCCTATGTCTGCTCTCACGTCTCTGGCTACAGACCTGTTACCACCTGTGGCATCCAGTAACAGTAATCCTTCTTGTCCTTGATCTCACCACCAAACAGCAAATGCAAGCTCAAGCTGGATTAATTCAGTCTGGGGGGCAGTGAATGCTGGGAGTGTTGCTTTCTGCATTTACCCCTCTACTTTACACGTATTTTAGTCATTAAGACCAAGAACCAAAAGCACAAAACAACTGTAATGAAAAAGTCTGAAGAGCATCAAGAACAAAATGTATTTTAAATCAACAGTGTGTGTGTGTGTGTGTGTGTGTGTGTGTGTGTGTGTGTGTGCGCGTCTGTCTGTGTATGTGTGTTCATGTGTGTGTGAAGGGACGAATGTGCACGTAGAGGCCAGAGGTCAACCTCAGGTATCCTTCCTCAGGATACTATCCACCTTGTGTTTTTGAGACAAGATATCTCACTGGCCTGGAACTCACCTATTTGGCAAAGCTGCCTGGCCAGCGACCCCCAGAGATTTGCCCGTCTGCACCTCCCATCCCTAGGTTAGAAGGACACAGCCCACCCACACACCCCCAGCTTTTTAAAGATGGGTTCTGAGGAATCAAACTCATGTCTGAAAGCACTTCACTGAATGAGCCAACTCCCAATTAACAAGATTTAAATAAACTAACGAATTTGGTGTCTCCACATGAATGAGGTGGATACAGACATATTCAGAGCATTGTACTGTAACTCCCCATCATGATTAGCAGCACAGCTTTGAAAAGAAAATCGCCTGGAAAACATAGGCAACTAAAACCTTCCTGGGCAAACACATGCTGACTCTCACTGTCCAAAATCAATTCTCTTCTCAGAAGGGAAAAAAAAAAATCATAGCCAACAGGACTTGAAAATAAACTATCACATGAGATAATCACAAGCAGAAAAACTGGTTCCTAAATAAACAGCTAATGTTCTGTGCCTCAAATCCAATGCCAACAGGGATCAGCTCTCGTGCTGAAGTATGGACATGGAAGCTCCCCCACGTAAAGACATGAACTGCAACCAGCGAGCCCGATCAGTAGGTGAAGCTCCTGCCACCAGGCCTAATGACCTGCATTTGGTCCCCGGAGCCAGAACTGGCACAGGTCGCTCTCTGACTGCCACACTTGCTCCCTGGCTGGCATGCATTCGCATGTGCACACGCATGTGCTCACACACACAAAACAAACAAACAAACAGTTTGTTTAAAAGAAATGACTTGTGAGTTTATCCTCCACCCCAATAGTGCAAGGAAATAGTTCTAGTAAAGAGGCAAGCGTGTTATGAAATGTGTTTACCTTGTCACCTTAATAAGGAGTTGTACTATGTTGTTTGCAGGACGCACCACCACCAAGGTCTGTGTCTTCAGGCCAGGCTTATTAATGGAAGCCAAGTTTCAAAGACTATTTCAGTCATTACAAATGACAAGAGAAACACATATCCAAGACACACACTTCATCAGGGAAGTAAAAGAAAGCTGTTTAGAACTGCTGATAGTTAATCTCTCGTCATCTGTCAACTCAGACTGAGAGGGGGAATTAATAGATCACACTTCTGTGTGTGTCCCAGAAGGCGTTTTCAGGATCCTCTGGATCATAAGGGATCTATCTGATGAATACACTGACAGATTCAAATTCTGAATAGACTACTGGGGAGGAGAAGCCTCGTTGGAGGACATGTGCCTTTGAAGGGTGTACCTTGACCTTGGCCTCTTCCTGTTCCTCCTCTTTCTTCCCGTCTCCATGAGGTGAATGACTTTCCTCTGCCATGCTCTTCCTCCATGATGCTCCTGCCTCTCCACAGGCCTAAAACCAATGGGCCATCTGGCCATGAACTGAAACCAGGCCCAAAATTAATCCTTGCTCTTTATGGTGATCTTCTCAGATATGTTGTCATGACAACAAAAGTGTGACTAATACAGAACCCGTTATATGACAGGGTCTCTTGCCCCCTGCAAGGGACCAAGCGTTGATGAAATACAGGGGTGAGTGCTGCTCCGAGGTAAACAGACTGTAAGAAGGAGACAATGCCCTTCATGGAGGGATGGAGTTAGAGGAAAGGGCCTGTGCTTAAAGCGTATGATCACTGGCACTTTCAGGAAGAGAAAGGCGGCGTGGGGGGGAGGGGGGAACGTGGGGGGGGGCGACATCCTTTCAGATTCAGCCCACAAAATACTTTCAGAAAATACTTACATTACTTGTTTAAAATGTGATTGGCCCATGCTTACAATCCTAGGATGCAGGAGAATTACAAGTTTGAAGCCGGACTGGGTTACATAGTTAGACCCTGTCTCAAGAATATTTTTAAGTTTCCATTTAAAACCATGTTCCATAATACCATTTAGCATTATATGCTGTATAATTTCTCTAAAATTATAAGTATCCATGTAGGAAAATACTATTGTACAAACACATTACAATTGACATCTGTCGAAGATGATGATAACTGAAGACAGGGGATTTAGGACCACACACGGACTCTTGCCAGTGGTCTGCATCTAGCTGTGGATTTAAATTCCTGAGGACAGGGACCAGTTCAAACTCATCTTATGTCAGTGGATTGGAATGAACTCCTCCTAAATGAACTAGGTCCTGGTCATACAACCATGAACAAAACAGGAGCTCCCAGCACGGAGCTTGCATTCCACAGGTGGCGAGATCCACAAAATTCAGCAATCAAAACAATGATGTTTAAGTGCCAGAAAGAAAACAAACACCCGACACAGAAGTGGAAAAACTCAGGGGCCAGCCTTCAGCTAGAGGTTCACTGGAACCCAGTCTGAGGAAGTGACATCTGCCATGTAAGCAGGAAACCGAAGGGATGGGGAGCTAAGCCAGCAAAAACTAGGAAGCGTGCAAAGCCTTCGAAATTATCTAAAATCTGGACTTGTTTTGAACAGGACAGCCGATTTGCACATCAGCACTGGGGAGTATCCAGATGAATGAGATTCTATGACAAGGCTCGGTCAGCCAAGACATACCACAAAAACCGTGCACATGTCCTGAGTTCAAAGCGGGCCTGGCTTGTGTTTCCAAAGGACCACTCCTTAGAGCTGCACGGAAGAATGTTGATGGAGGTGTGAGAGCTGAGCAGGAACAATGGCAAAGACATCGTCTCAGCAGAAGATCCCAGCTGTTACATCACATCTGAGGTAATGGTGACTAGACAGATGTGAGTATACTAAAAATAATTTCGGGGGGGGGGGGGTGAGATGGCTCAGTTGGTAAAGCGCCTCCCATGAAAGCATGAGAACCTGAGTCCAGTCCTGAGCACCCATGTAAAAAAAACTAGGCACAGTGGCATGTGCCTGTAATCCAGATGGGGGTGGGGACAGGAGAATCCTGGAGGTTTGGGGCCAGCCAGTCTACATATAGTGGTGGGCTGCAGGTTCAGTGAGAGAACCTAACTTTAAAAAAAATAAAAAATAAAAATAAAAGCTAAATGAAGGGGCTGTAGAGATGGCTCAGCAGTTAAAAATTGCATGTTGCTCTTACAAAGGACCTGGGTTCAGTTCCCAACCCCCACATTGTGGCTCACACCCATCTGTAACTCCAATTCCAAGGGATCCTATGCCCCTGTCTGACCTCTGAGGACACTAGGCATGCATGCGGTACATATACACACATCCAAGCAAAACACTCGTGCATGTAAAAAAAAATAAAAAACACAATAAATAAATTTAAAGAAAATAAAGTGGAGGATGATTGAAGAAGACACTGGATGTCAACCTCAAGTCACCATGTGCACAAGCATTTGAGTCCAAGTTTTCACATCTATAAGATGGGGATTTTTAAACGCCTACTCTTTCACAAGCTTGTCAGTCTCAGATGTTTAGCCCATTATTATCATGGTGGGACATGGCACCTTCTGGTCAGACATGGTGCTGGAGAGGCAGCTGAGAGTTCTCCATCTTGCAAGCAACAGGAAGTGGACTGTCTCACTGGGAGTAGCTTGAGCATAGGAGACCTCACAGCCTACCCCACAGTAACACACTTCCTCCAACAGGGCCACACCTACTCCAACAAGGCCACACCTCCTAATAGTGCTACTCCCTTTGGGGGCCATTTTCATTCAAACACCACAAGTACCATGTGGATGTGTGGGATTTGAACACCGGTCTTCCTGCCTTCTCAACAAGCACTTTACTCACTGAGCCATCCCCTGCCCACCATTTATTATAAGGAAATAACTTAAAAGTTATGCTGATATACCTGCATGACATGCATACCACATTAGAAACCTGAGGTAATGAGACAGGGGCATCTTTAGTGCTCAAGGCCAATCAGCTATCAAACTTGTATTAATATTTTATACAAACCATATTCCTAGCAAATTATGCTGAACATAATACTAAAATACATCCTAACTTAACCACAAGGTGGTGGTGCACGCCTTTAATCCCAGCACTCAGGATGCACAGGCAGGTGGATCTCTATGAGTTCATTGTCAGTCTGATCTACAGAGTGAGTTTCAGGATAGCCAGGACTACACAGAGAAGCCCTGTCTCAGGGAAGAAAAATGCATCCTAACTGATCTGTCGCTCATTTTACAATGGGGTATATGGACCTTAATGAAATGGGACTCTAAAGAAATCACCTGAATTTTTTCCTTTTTAAATTTTATCGATATTATCTTTAATTATATGTCTATGCAGGGATATGTATGTGCACATGAATTCAGATAGAGGCCAGGAGTGTTGACTCCCTTGAGATAAGAATTACAGGTAGTTGAGAGCTGCTTAATGTGGGTATTGGGAATTGAGCTCTGGCTCTCTAGAAGAGCAGTGTATGCTCTTAACCACTGGGCCCATGTCTCAAGCCCAACCCAAATTTTTTAATAAGATAATCACCTTAAAATAGAGGGGGAGGAAGAGTAAGTGGGTAAAGAAAAGGAATAAGCATAGTATTTGCAACAATTTTCCAGACTGTCCATCATCTTACCAAATTGCACAACCCTGTTTCTCCTGCCTGATTTTCCTCATAACTGGTATATAAAACAAGCTGACATGCTTCCTACTTGTATCTTCTGTTTCAGACACAAATAACACACTAGATAATCTAAAGGGAAAAAAATCACTGAAGTTATCAGTTTCCTCACCATGCAACTAATTCACTCATTCCATGGTGGAGGGGAAAAAAACAGAATTTGAATGAAGTTTGTCATGCTGAATGCGATTATTTATCAGGATGCAAACAAGTAATGTCTTAGTTTTTGTACAGAATCTCATAATTTGACATTGGAATATATCCCTCATATCACCTGAGCTTCCCCCCCCACACTCAAAAAAAAAAATGAAAACTGTTCACCTCCACAACCTAGAGCCTTTGGCTAGAATACAAACTTTCCATTCAGCACACCCATGGACCTAAAATGACTGGTGAGGGAAGAAGCCACTAAGACGGAAGATTAAGTTCCTGTCAAATCCTCTGTAATCAGATGTTACTCCTCATCTTACCTTAAATTTTCACCTCCAGGAAAGACCCTGAAAGTAAGCAGGAGTAAGGAAATGGCCATACAGCAAGCCACATGAACATGGTTTTAGATCTACAGCTCCCAATCCTGCAGTCTGGGCATCAGCAGGAAGAGAATGAGACACTGAAGTAGGGAGATGTGTTTAGTATCCCCCTAGATGATGCAGACATATGTTCCAGCTGGGCAGCCTGTGTTTTCCAGTCGTGAGGCTGGTACTGAAGCTGTGGTGTTACAGGTCCCAATCATAAGGCTGGTGTGAGAAGTTCTGTGCACAGATGTTTGTCTTTCCTCCAGATATGGCACTTCTTTGATGGAGTTAAGCCAAGTTAATATCCACCGCAGGCCAGCAGAAGAAGTGTACTAGTTGGGGTTACTATTGCTGTGATAAAAGACCATGACCAAAAACAAATTGGGAGGAAAGGGTTTATTTGACTTACACATCCATATCACTGTCCATCATTGGAGGAAGTCAGGACATGAACTCAAACAGGACAGGAAAATGGAGGCAGGAGTTGATGCTGAGGCCATGGAGGGGTGTTGATTACTGGGTTTGCTCCCCATGGCTTGCTAGGCCTACTTTCTTATAGAACCCAGGACCACCAGCCCAGAGGTGGCACCACCCATAAGGGTTAGGCCCACCCCCATCTATCATTAAGTCAGAAAATGATCTACAGGCTTGCCTACAGCACGATATTATGGTGGCATTTTCTCAATTGAGATTCTCTTCTCTTAAATGACTCTATATGGTGTCAAGTTGACAAAAAAAAAAAAACCTAGCCAGCACAAGGAGGAGACAGAAAGTGCTTACAGCAAACAAGAAAAACATCACTGGGCTTGAGGATGCAGCTCAGTGGTAGAGTGCTTGCCTAGCAAGTATCAGGGACTGAGTTCAATCCCCAGCGCATGCACAAGAGCACACACACACACACACACACACACACACACACACACACAGGGGGAGGGGGAGGGGGGGAGAGAGAGAGAGAGACACACACACAGAGAGATAGAGAGAGAGAGAGAGAGAGAGAGAGAGAGAGAGAGAGAGAGAGAGAGAGAGAGAACCAGTTAGAGAACAGAGAAAGGAAAGAAGTGAAAATTTCCAGGTTATACTTCTGTGGTTCTCTATCTAGTATATTCCCACCAACTACAGAGACTTGAGAAGGACCCTGTTGAAATATACTGACAAGTGAACTTAAAATCAGGTTCCATGAGTAAACCCCAGATAACATTTTCAAGAATTTTAAGAAAAAAAGCAAAGCGGCAGATTCTATGAAGAAAGACCGAAGAGGAATTAACATTAAATTATTTTTCTTAGTTCTAAGAATATAATTTGCAAAACTTCTTTAAGTCCTTCTTGCAAAGTTCAAGAAATATATACTTAAGCATAACCAATAAAAAGTATAACTCCTATGATTTGTCTTAAATGGTCACTATGTATTTATGAAATATGAGGCTTGGTGAGCTGGCTCAGTGGGTTAAAAAAAAAAACTGGCCAAGCAAATCTGAAGACCAGACACACACACACACCACACACAAAACCACACTAATAATAAAATAATTTATTTTTTTAAACAGGGTCTCTACATAGCCCTGGCAGTCCTGGAACTCACTATGAAGAATAGACTGGCCTTGAACTCACAGAGATCCGCCTGCCTCTACCTCCTGAGTGCTGGGATTAAAGGTTTGTACCACAACATACAGCTAATAAAATATTTTTTTAGCCAGGCGGTGGTGTCGCACGCCTTTAATCCCAGCACTCGGGAGGCAGAGGGAGGAGGATCTCTGTGAGTTCGAGGCCAGCCTGGGCTACAGAGTGAGTTCCAGGACAGGCTCCAAAGCTACACAAAGAAACAAACCCTGTCTCGAAAAACCAAAATAATAATAATAATAATAATAATAATAATAATAATTTTAAAGAAATGTAAGCATGTCATTAGTCACAATGAAGTGCTCAAACCTTTAATCTCTTTGTAAAAACATTTTAAAGAAGCCAGGCATAGTGGTGTACACCTATAATCCTAGCTTTCAGGAGACAGAGGCAGGGGGATCTCTATGAGTTTGAAGCCTGTCCGGTCTGCACAGAGAGTTCCAGGCAAACCAGAGCTACATAGTAAAACCATGTCTTAAAGAAAAAAATTTAAATTGTCTTTTAAAAAACTTTGATTTGGAGCTGAAGATATTGCTCAACAGTTAAGAGCCTGGCTGCTCTGGCAGAACACCCAGTTTCATTTCCCATTATCCACACGGAGGCTCAAAACCATGTGTAACTCCTGCTCCAGGGGTCCCTATGGCCTCTTCTGGCCTCTGTAAGCACTAGACGTGTAAGTGGCACACATACATACATGCAGGCAAAGCATCCATACACATGAGATAAAAAAAACTACATTAAAATATTTTTATTTTAATTACATATGTGGAAGGGGGATGGTATGTCATGTGACCACAGGTGCTGGCATATGCCAGAAGAAAGTTTTAGGTTCCTTCCCTATAACTAGAGTTGCAGGCTGTTGTGAGCCGCCTAGGGTAGCGTGGGACAGGAACACGGGCCCTTATCAGGAGCAGTACATGCTTTTTAATTTTTTTTGTTTTTATTTTTTTGTTTTTTGTTTTTTGTTTTTTCGAGACAGGGTTTCTCTGTGTAGTTTTGGTGCCTGTCCTGGATCTCACTCTGTAGACCAGGCTGGCCTCGAGCTCACAGAGATCCGCCTGCCCATGCCTCCAGAGTGCTGGGATTAAAGGCGTGAGCCACCACCGCCCGGCGCTTTTTAATTTTTTTCAGACAAGGTCTCCCCATGTACCTCTGGCTGTCCTAGAACTCACTATGTAGACCAAACTGGCCTCGAACTCACAGAAGGTCACATTCCTTTGCCTCCCAAGTGCTGAGATTAAAGTTACGTACCACTATGCCTGGCCCAGCAGTCCATACTCTTAACCACTTAGCCATCTCTTCAGCCCCAGCATCTACAGTTTCTAATTCTTACAAACATCAACTGCTTTAATTATTTAAATGTATATAACATTAAAACTCCTTTTTTTTTTTTTTGAGGCAAGTCTCATGTAGTCCAGGCTAGCTCTGAATTCCATTTGTAGCTGAGGATAACCTTGAACTCATGATCCTATCTCCACATCCCAAGTGCTAAAACCTGATAGGTTTGTGCCGCTACACTGTCTGTGGTTCTGGGAATGAGCTCAGGGCTTCATGCTTGCTAAGTAAGTATTCTACCAACTGAACCACATGCCCAGCCCCAAACCTCCTTCTGAATGGAGAAACTGAGGTAATGTTATAGACATACAATCCCTTTTTAAAAGGAAGTAAATTAAGTGTTTGCTGATTAGTGACCTCAGCTTGTAAGGATCAGGTATCCCCTAACCCAATTTATGCCAATGGGATTTGTAAAGAGTTTCCTCCAGTAGGTCCTTTTCTGGTTCAAGTACCAAGTTGAGCTGAAATGCACTAAAGCTGACACTCCTTCCACATCACACTCCACAGGCTTGCACAAATGGGGACCACTGGACACACGGGACATACACTTAACCTCCTCTTCACTTCTCTTTGCACCTGAAAGGCCTGTGCACACCAAGCCTTTCCAGCTGAGTGCTTCTCCTCCTGACACACATCCTTAACTCTAACTCAGGAAGAGGTGTGAACCCAGAGGGCCTGTCACCATGGGAACTCCCCACAACAGACCCAAGCTATCAGCTTAGCACTCCCATCTCTGAGATCACATGGAGAGCCACCCTCAGAAAAGACACGTGAGAGGATCTTCTGTTGACCATTGGCCTTTCTGTCAGACAAGCCTCCACATCGGTGGCCCAGCGTGAACACAAACTCTATCATTTGCTGCCGTGGATGTGAAACCC
The DNA here is from genome assembly GCA_902168425.1 of Peromyscus attwateri. Lineage (NCBI taxonomy): Eukaryota > Metazoa > Chordata > Mammalia > Rodentia > Cricetidae > Peromyscus > Peromyscus attwateri. Next base: position 2,274 of record CABHPP010144345.1, on the reverse strand, counting down.
AGTCAGCCCTACCCAAGCCAGGTGTATGACTTACTATACGTGGGTAATTTGCTGGTGGTGCCCTCTTTCACAATAAAAACTATCCCAAATCGATAAAGTGTATGGTCATCCTCCAGGCAGGTCCACATCAGAAAACAGCCAGGCTTGTGAGGCAGAGCAAGGCACACCTACCAGAGACCTACACACATGCAACTGCTGCCTTGTAGACTTGCTCAGGGAATGCAGGAAACAGCAGCCTCCCTTAACAAGGGGTTTAAGTCTCCACTTCAAATAAAGAACTTGGGACAAGGCAAACAGCAAGTCATCTTCTTTCCCCTTCAGAGGCACCCCAGGACCTCCCAAACCCTACTTCGTATGAAGCAAACTCATGGCTGATGAAACTGTCAAATGCTAGCATGTCTGGCTGAAGTCATTTACAGCATGTTCACTGTAAATACTGCAAAGTCAGTTGTCCCCACACTGCCCACGTGAAGAGTCATATGCATCAACTCAGGTGCTCAGAAGGAAATGTGGCAAACAGTGTCAATGACTGAATTCGACAAGTTCCCAAATATTTACATTTGGTGGAAACCGGGAGAGATCTGAAACCAAACTTCCAGTGTTCTGCTTGACCCAAAGACGGTTCCTAAGTGTTTAAAATGTTTGCCAGTGCTTTAAAATGTGAGGAGATAGATATCTATCCCATCTCAGCTCTTTCTTGTGGAATCAGAAGTTTCACACCAAGCTTGCATTCATTCCTGTCATTTCCAGATACCACCGAGTAACACGCTGAGAAGAGACACTCCTGTTCAGTTCCCTCACAGTCCTCACTCAGAACTCTTCTGGGGCACTGGAGTTTAGAATTACTAATTCTTAGCAGAGATGAGACTACCATAGAGACCACATCTGACCCTTCAAATAAAGATCCTCTGGCAGGAATTTGCTCCCTCCCCTGTGCAGTCGATCTTTTCTAATATCAGAAGGTGCTATGCAAGCCGCCCAAGGAGGGAAGCAATGAATTACCCTACCCAGCTGTGACACACGTGAACTACAACCATGACCCGCAAGGTAAGACATCTCTGAAGGTGCAATAATGGTGGATTTTGGTGGTAACCAACAGCTGTCTAATTGAGTTTAAGACCCACTCAGGAATGAAAGCATCCCGAGCCAACTACCCAGGGGGAGTAAGGCCATGGTTCTTGGAGGGGAACCTCCTGTATAAATAACCACTTTATTGGACAAGCACATTCCTAACCACATTCTAAAACTTCTACTGTAGCTCTTACCTGTCATCAAAGACGTTTCCCTTTGCAGAAGACAGAGACTGCTACAGAAAACCACAACTGGTCAAAATGCAGAGGATAACTGGTTGTGGGAAGCCCAGCCCCACCAGCTACATCTACAACACAACTCCTGCTCAAAGAACACCCTGGAAGAGTGGGTAGGAAGACTGGGTGGTGGTAGTGTGCACCTTTAATCCCAGCACTCAGAAGGCAGAGCCACGTGCATCTCTGTGAGTTCGAGGCCAGCCTGGTCTACAGAGTGAGATCTAGGACAAGCACCTAAGCTACACAGAGAAACCCTGTCTCAAAAAAAATATATATTGTTTTAAAGAATCCACATATGGCCAGGCGGTGGTAGTGCACGCCTTTAATCCCAGCACTCGGGAGGCGAGCCAGGCAGATCTCTGTGAGTTTGAGGCCAGCTTGGGCTACAGAGTAAGTTCCAGGAAAGGTGCAAAGCTACACAGAGAAACCCTGTCTCGGAAAAAAAAAAAAAGAATCCACATATGTAAACCTAGGACTCTTCTGGGAAATTATAATAAACAAAAAAGATTTTTTTTTCTTTTATCAAAAAGCCATGTGGCTTTCACTGTCTTCTCTGAAATAAAGGCGGGGGGGGGGGGGGGGAGTTAGCCTAAGCATTTTATTTGTAAAGTTAACAGCACATCCAGCCCTTAACATTTAAATATAAGGTGAAGGCAAATCCAAAGATGTGTGTAATCAACTACAAAGCCTTGTGTCCAGATGGGACAGACCAGATCCACAGGGGAAAATACTAACATAAACCAGCCAGGGTCACCAAAAGTGAGTCAGAAACTCATTCCCCCCACTCTACCCCCACCCCCACACACACACACACCCGCCCTCTCCCTCCCCCTCTGGTTTTTTGAGACAGAGTTTCTCAGCCCTAGCTGTCCTGGAACTCTGTAGGCGAGGCTGGTCTCGAACTCAGAGATTCCCCTGCTTCTGCCTCCTGAGTTAAAGGTGTGTTCCACCATGGCTGGCTACCAAA